>PDGT01000015.1:3075410-3103426 GCA_003671415.1 Megathymus violae | reverse complement strand
GAGCGCTTCCGTCGTGGTGGTGGTGCAGGACGTGAACGACAACGACCCGGTGTTCTCGCCGCCGCAGTACGAGCTCGAGCTGGCGGAGGACGAGCCGCCGGGGACGCCCGTGGTCACCGTCACCGCCACGGACGCCGACGAGGACAACAGGTGTCGTCTACCGTCGCGACGTTGTTTAAGCTTTCGCTTTGACCGGATTTATGAACGATTCTCATTTAGTTTTCCCATTTTTCAGTGTCTCTATTTTCCTAGATCCGTGCTTGGTGTTTAATAAATAGCTTAAGATGTGTTTTTCCTGGCCGTGTATTCTGTGAATTAATTAATAGAAGTTAAACTAAGTAAAGAGTCGGCAGATATGCTAAATATATTTCAGATAATAGATTTTGTTAGGTTGATGTTGGTACTAGCAAGAAAACCCCTAAGCCCAGGTCTCGACGCTGACTTGATTCGATAGACGTTATCAAATTGTAATTTGGTAAGGTATTTCAAGATGTTCATTGTTACTTACTTCAACATACTAAGTGTTAGCGACGTGTTGAAAAGCTATGTATGTATATGCCCAAATTAAATAGTCTTTTCCGGCTCTCTTCGGCTAGGAGATCAGGGTCAGTGACTGTTCACCGGCCGAGACAGACAGTGTGATTAATGACAGAGATAAAATAATTACCCAAATCTTTGACGATTGTTACGTCTCGATACTCAAGACTCTTGTATTATTTTCCAGACTTCACTACGAAATTACAGGCGGGAACACTAGAGGGCGCTTCTCGATCACGTCTCAGAACGGGCGCGGGCTCATCACGGTGGCTCAGCCGCTCGATTTCAAGCAGGAGCGCCGCTACGTGCTGTCCCTGAGCGCGACCGACTCCGGCGGCCGGTCCGACACCGCCATGGTGCACATCAATATCACGGACGCGAACAATTACGCGCCAGTGTTCGAGAACGCGCCGTACACCGCGTCGGTAAGTACGAGTGGTTAGATTGGACGTGTAGCACTCGCCAATGTTTTGTACGACGTTCAATGCAGATTATTGTAAAACATATTTTTGTGACAATTTCAAGAAGAATATTTTTTTTTTTTGTAAGAGAATAAACAAACAGAGAATAAACATCACTTAAGGATGATCACTCTGCCTGATTTCATTTAATCAAGCTGTTTTGGCCACGGTATCGGAGAGTCAGTAAACAAACTGAACTCTCTCTCTCTCTCTCTTTTCTTGATTTCTTCCTCGTTAATACTCTTGATTTTAAGAACGTGCTTGAATGTTGACGACGACCAGCCATGCTATAGTACACCTGATCTTCTGTCGGTTAGTACGATAAAAAAAATATATATTTATTTTAGAAGAAAAAAAATGGCATTTCAAAGATACGAGTTAAAAATTATAATCCTGCATAAGTATAAATATCTGTGCTGCTGATTCCCTCCAGTAAAATAGGTGAAAAGAGTACATTTGTAGCGATCGGTGAACTACGTTACTAGAGAATGAAATAAATGTACGTTCAGGTGTTCGAGGACGCGCCCGTGGGCACGACGGTGCTGGTCGTGTCGGCGACGGACAGCGACGTGGGCGTGAACGCGCAGATCACGTACGCGCTGAGCTCGGAGATCTCGAACGAGGCGGTGGCGCACCACGACCACGAGTTCCTCATCAACCCGCACACCGGCGCCATCACCACCAACAAGCCGCTGGACAGGGAGACTATGAGTGGTGAGTACTTTCGACAAGTCGAATGGCTCTATCGGAGTTGCGGTGTTTTGTCTTTGTAATATCTATATGTTAGTAATTTATTTTATGTGTTAATACAAACGTAAAGTGTAATATATAAATAATGGAGTATCAATACGTCACAAAAAATTGCCTTTAATTCTATCTGCGTTTTATTACCTACAATATTAACACGGGAAACAGAATTGTATAACATATTTAATTTCTGTCGCATTACAGATAAGACATTCTTTCGTTTAATTTTTGTTTCAAATTTTTATTAGGTTGGTCATTATATCAACGTAAAATTAGACCCAAACCCAACAGTAACACAGTTACAGACGATGATGAGATTATCATACTTGCACTGCAATAAACGCAATCCATATAGTGATTGCGATCCAGTGTATCCATCCATTGTATTACGATGGCAAAGATAACCTTTAAATACCTACCACAATAGCAAAAAGTACTTTAATCCCTCTAGTTATTCTTATATGTTGATAGTTAATTGAAAACCTTACTTCGAATATTATACATACTGTTGCATGTATATTTACTATAAATGCAATAGCATTAGTATTTCCATGAGTTAAAATCCATGAAATCCTATAATCTCCATCAAAAGATTTAATTACTCCTTTTGGCAAGTGATCTTTTTCAATTAAAACCAATTACGTTCCGTTTTTTCGAACCGTTTAGAACCATCATATAAAAATATTTAATTATACGTATGTTAAATTGTAGGCAATCGTCGTATTTCAGGTTACCTTCTGACGGTGACGGCTCGCGACGGCGGCGTGCCCTCGCTGTCGGACACCACGGACGTGGAGATATCGGTGGTGGACGTGAACGACAACGAGCCGGTCTTCAAGCAGCAGCTGTACACGGCGAGCGTCGGGGAGGACGCGCTTGTCGGTCAGTTCCACTGCGGCGACCACTGCTAACACTCGATGACACATCACCAGATACACTACTGTAGTGTGCTGATCTCTCTAATAAAAACTTTGTAGAGAGCTTGCATAAGCGTAAGCCGCGGTTTGAACGAAGGACGTGACTCGAGTTCCAAACATACATTATCATTATTTCAAATACATTATCATTTACTTGGATGATGAAAAACGCAATTAAATCTGAATACCTGAGAGTTATCCATAATCGCAACCGTATGTGAAGTCTGGTAATTGGCACTGGCCAGCGTGGCGGACTTCGGGCTTAACCCCGCTCGTGTGGGAGGAAACCGGAGACCGAAGAGCGCCGACAGTGGCACGATATGGATTGTAATGACGATGAATTATTTAAGAAACTGTACTATTGCTACTGTTTCGATCCACTAATACAAAATTATATGATCAAAACCAAAATGGCGCAAATAAAATCAACAAGTCTATTTATGATATTGAAATGTACGATGAATATCGACAATGTCTTTCATATCTACTGTGCTATGATATGTACAAGATTTAAGAACATTTATAATAATAAAAAAATTTACCGTAGGTACATCAGTGACCCAAGTGAGCGCGACCGACGCGGACGTCGGCCTGAACGGACGTGTGCACTACGAGCTGGAGCCGCGGGACCGCGAGGAGGGCTCCTTCGTCATCGACCCCGCGTCCGGTGTCATTCGAACCAACAAGGCGCTCGATCGGGAGTCCGTCGCCACGTACGATCTGAAGGCCCTCGCGATCGACGGTGGCACACCCCCGCAGAGCTCTACTGTAAGTTACATTAGACTATTTTAAACTTTACCCATGCTTACCTCTTTGTTATTATATGGGATACCGTATAAGGTAAAAACTATGTTAGTTAAGACGGAGTTATTGTAGTATAGCTATCTCTTTCGGTTCACTAACGGATAAGAGGGAGTGTAATATTTGAATAGAATGACAATATAGTTTATGTAGCTAATGTAGCTAAAAAGTCGTCTGCTCACAGTTTTTTATTTATTTATTATAAATCCTTTAATGTTAATCAATTTGGTTTTTGAATACAACATTAGTGCATTCTGTATGTGCAATTTTGATGATAAACATAGTTCCTTGTTAATTTCAGGTAATAGTTCATATAAAAGTCGAGGATATAAACGATTCGCCGCCGGTCTTTGAAAGCGACTGTCTTATTTTTTATATCCCAGAGAATAGTCCAATCGGTACCACCGTTGGAGAAGTATACGCCCACGACCCAGACGAAGGTCCCAATTCTGTTGTGCATTATTCTATTAAAGGTATAGTACTTATCGTATACATTAGTTATAGAACTATTAACTATTAAAATTTTATCTAATTTTACCAGAAATCTTATTTCCTTTACCTTGCAATCGGCTCGAAGGACCATCAATAATATAACCACTAGAATTTGTAATGTCTTCATTAGGTGGCGAGGACTCCAACAGCTTTTCATTAGAAACGAGACAAGGTTCGGACAAGGCAGAGCTAGTCACAATGGTCGATTTGGATTACGAAAGCCCCAGAAAGAAGTACGAGCTGGTGATACGAGCCGCCAGTCCGCCGCTGTGGAACGATGTACGGGTGGAGATACTCGTGACGGACGTCAACGACAACGCTCCGATGATGAAGGACTTTCAGATTATTTTCAATAACTATAAGGATTGTTTTCCTGTGGGCCCGTTTGGTAGGGTGCCGGCCTACGACGCTGATGTTACGGACAAGGTAAATAAATGAAATTAAGTGATTCATGAACATTTAAATAAACGGTAATAAAGGTGCTTTTCAAAGTTCCAACCTAAAATATTACTTGTAAATAAGAGATATTTATATTTTATTCAATTATTGTTCTTCATCAATCTGATTTGGTTTAATTATAACTCCTTAATTCTCCGATTTACAAATTACGTTTTTTTCCAGCTCCAATATCGAATACTCTCCGGCAACAATGCCAACCTGGTGCTCTTGAACGAAACCACGGGAGCCATGACGTTATCGCCACAACTGAACACCAATGTACCGAAATTGGCCACAATGGAAGTTTCCGTCACTGGTAAGAAATACATCTGTACCATGGAACGTAAGATGTTCACATGGAAGACAAGGATTTTCAAGAGACATTCTTTAAAGGTCTCAAGTATTTTTTATGATCTAAGCATTCTTCCTGTGAAATGGTGTATGATCACATTTTCTAAAAATTCTCTGTCTACTTTTCAATAAATGCAGACTAAAATGTTGAAATTTATTAAGAAGTGTTACAGATGTGCATAGATGGAGATGATAAATAATATTACGTTATCAGTTTGCTCGTTAGTTCATCATTGTTAACAAAAGATAAATCAATAAGCACTTTCTTCGGTGAACGAAAACATTTTAAGGAAACCTGCATACCTGAGAGTTCTTTATAATGTACTCAAAGGTATGTGAAGTGTCCCATAGCGAACTTAAACAGCGTTTATAGATTATGGCATTAACTATGGTGGCATAACCATTTCCTCAGGAGACCTGAGCCCAGCCGAGGGACTACTATGGGTGGTAACGGTGACACATTTGTTTGTTCGGGTTGTGTTTGTATGATTTCAAGTTACGAGCGTTTTTTCAAAATCGGTGTACTTTTCGACCTAAGAATACATCGCTCATTACCATCAGGTGGGATTATAATTGTGAAGGGGCGGTTATGTATAGGTGGCATTGAGTTATAATGAGCAAAAACTGAAGTTGCCATTAATGCCGCAGACGGCGTGAACGAGGTGAAGGCGGTGATGCAGCTGGTGGTGCGGCTGATCACCGAGGAGATGCTGTTCAACTCGATCACGGTGCGGCTCAACGACATGACCGCCGAGCGGTTCCTGTCGCCGCTGCTCGGCTTCTTTGTCGACGGACTCGCGGCCATCGTGCCCTGCCCCAAGGAGAACATATACGTCTTCAGCGTACAGGTATATATTAACAATGCATTACTAGTGCTCGCCTTATGGCCGAAATCATAAACTAATAGCGTTTGTTTTCTTTTTTAAATTAATAACATGAAATATCGATTAAAAAACAGAAAATCGATTGACAAGTAGAGGAGAAAATAGAAGTGAACTGTTTTGTCTTAGCCTATTTATATAGAATACTAAATATTCCTAAATTTAAATTGTAATTTCAGGACGACACGGATGTATCTGGCAACATTCTGAACGTGTCGTTCTCTGCGCGTCGACCGGAAGCAGAAATCGGTATCGGGGGCGATACTTCTCAGTACTATTCACCGACGCACTTGCGGGAGAGAGTGTACCTCCATAGGGCTACGTTAGCCAGATTAGCTACTGTACAGGTTAGTTAAAAAAGTGGAGTTGAATTGTTTTCAATCTAATAGTAAACTAGCGGCCCCCTCCGACTTGGTTCGGATTGAACAATAAATATATAGATGATTATTCCAAATTTTTATGTTTTTTGTCTTGATTAGATATCATTAGGTTTACTGAAATTTTTATAGCTTATCATCTTCGCAATCACGTGTTTTCAATACATACCAATTTTCATTAAGATCGGTCAAACCATTCTTAAGTTATAAAGGGACATATAGGCTGACAGACAAACAAACAAAATTTTTCCAGGTGATTAAATGGATATCAGTGAGTCTTAAAAGGAATATTTTTTATAAAATTTGTCAAAAAAAATGTAATGTACAAACAGACACATAGTACAGATTTATATAGTATTATAAAAGTATAGACTAGTGACTGGCCTTCACTTCGAATTCATTAATATTACGGTCACAAACAACAACAATTTTTTGTCATTAAATGTAATCAAGTGCTTTATAACTATTTCATATTCACCCCATGCACACAAACTTTCCTCACGAGTCTATTATCTATTATGAAATCCGCATGAAAATTATAAAAAATCGAAAATATAACTTAACTCTAAAATAAAGTTTATTCAAAATATATTTTTTTTTATGTTTTTTTATTTTTTATCACTTCAGTTTTCAGAATTTACAAATTCAATTTTTTTTCAATTTTCAATTTTTTTTCAATTTTCAATTGAAATATAAAAAAAAAGATTTTACGTACTCATTTACATTTTCTCGTCTTTAATGTACACTGTGTCTATTATACATATATTAAATCTCTGGGTGATATTTGTATTTCCCTTTACTCCAATGCAACAAAACCTAAAATGAGTGAATCACGAAAAAAGTTCAATTGTCGTGAACTGTTAATAATCTGTTAAGTTAGTTAATAAACTGTTAAGTTAATAGTTAATTAGACGCCGTATACATTATCACGTGTCGCGTCGTGTCGCGTCGCGTCGCGTCCTATGTCCAGGTGCTGCCGTTCGACGACAACGTGTGCGTGCACGAGCCGTGCCTCAACTACGAGGAGTGTCTGACGGTGCTCAAGTTCGGCAACGCGTCCGGCTTCGTCACCAGCGACACAGTGCTCTTCCGCCCCATCTACCCAGTCACCACCTTCACGTGTCAATGTCCGCACGGCTTCACGGGTCAGCTGTTGTCCATACATTGTAGTAGAAGTATTTTTACTGCTCGAAGTTGTGCTTAATTGTATAATTGTGTTAGCAAAATATTACATGAGTAATGCAATTGTACTACATTACTCACACCTTGCATTAAAATTGCCCGCGTTTCGAATGCGATGAACATACAGAATAAATAATAGATAAATGCACCAAAAAACCCTGAAACTTCTCTAGGTAAGCAGGGTCGCTACTAGAAAACTTTATACCCCTTTGAAAAACCAAAGATTATCGACATACTGGTAATGTCGAATACTTAATAGGCTGTGGTGAAATACACGTACAGACTAAGAGAGTGTTGCTAAAATATTTAGCATAACGAATTTGTCAGTGTTTAATATATTAGTGAAAAACAAATAATAAGGTAGTTATTATACTTGTATATGGAGGTTTAATATCGATACGTTTTTATACAGGATCGCAAGAACATTACATGTGCGACACCGAAGTGGACCTGTGCTACTCGTCGCCGTGTGTCAACAATGGCACGTGTCTCCGGCGGGAGGGCGGCTACACGTGCGTGTGTACAGCGGGATTTACAGGTCAGACACTGATCATTCGTTAAACATAGTCACATACATAAATGTACAATACGATCTGTAATGCCATTTAAATAATGCCATTCACAAACATAACAATTTTACTAAACGGAATTAAACCACAAACCAGAAGTTTTTACAGTATAAAAATTTATTTTAAATTGTGGATAAAAGTGTGTAGCACCCAGTGCCCTTTAAGAATAATTTAAAGTCAAGCAATTGGAAGTCATCGACAGTGTATAAGTTATTTTTGAAACTACAATTTCTCTCATCTTTGTTCCATTTAATCATATTAGCACCACTGCCGCCTTTATGCATGTATGTCTTACTTGTACCACAAGGCGTGAACTGCGAGACGGTGCTGACAAAAGCGACGTGCGAGTTGAACGGCGACGGGTCGATTTGCCGCGGCGGCTCGCGGTGCGTGTCGCGACGCGAGGGCGGCGTGCTGTGCCAGGGCTGCGCCCTCGACGACGCGTACACCACTGCCATGTGCGAGCTGCGTGCGCGCAGCTTCCCCGCCTCCTCCTTCCTCACCTTCCCCGGACTGAGGAGGCGCAATAGACTTAATTTGAAACTTAAGTATGTAAAGCGATAAAAGTATACATAATATCATGTTTTGAGTTGTAATAACTCTGATTGGGATAATTGTAGACGAATATATTTCTTTGAACAGATTTGCAACTCAATCCACCTCCGGTCTTCTCCTGTACAACGGACGCTACAATGAACGGCACGACTTCCTCGCCCTCGAGGTGATCAGCTCTGGAGCCGGGCGGGCGGGCGGCGGGGGCGTACGATTCACCTTCGCGTTGGGTGGCAGCAGGACCGAGCTCACTGTGGCGGGGGACGTGGCTAACGGCGCTTGGCACACTGTCACCGTGGATTATGTCAATAGGGTTAGTCGTGAAGCGAAGGTCCCGCATATTACCGACCCTCCAACACCGCATTCCGAACACATACATAACATTACGCAGTTGATTCTAGAAGGAGAAATGGTATCACGAAACGCATCATCATCGTTCTCTTTTTGTTCTAATTTGGACGATGAACTATACATGCACCTATAGCAATGTTGGGTGTCCGATACCCTTTCTCTTCCGCTCTCACACTAGATCTACGCTATGTCCTGTGTCGTGTTCCAGACGGCGACGATGTCTCTGGACGAGTGCGATAATGCGCTGTCGCTAGCGGGCGCGGCCGCGCTGGGTGCGCGCTACGCTTGCGCCAACTACACCAGGAAGGTGTTGCCAGCTCGCTGCGACATACCCACCGAGACCTGCCACAGGTATCTTCGTCATCGCTTAAATTTTTAAACTATCGCTCTACAAGTGCCGATCGATAGACTTAGTATAATTGAAGAGATATGAGGAACTCAAAGATATTCATATTTAATTTACTCTCGGTATTTTTCTTCATCTAACTTAGTATAACTCAATTCTAAAATTCATTTGAAAAATCACTGACTGTGAGTTCGCGGCCCGCGCAGGAGTCTGGCATTCACACTTAGCGTGGTTGCTATGGAAAAGTCATTTTTCGGACTTTTTATGTCTTTTTCTATGAAACTATCAGGACGGCTATCGGGATATCATTTAAATGTACTGTATGTTGAGTGATTATTAAGAGAGTTGCGTTTAATGTGTTTAAACCAGACACAATTTATAGATCACACAGAAAATACACTTTAAATTTGACAATCACTGACAATTTAAGCTTTTATATTGTAGTCAGATGTTACCATTTTATCTTACTACAGTATTACCACAAAAATTAAATTGGTATGGATTTCAGTTAAACTTTATTCGATTCTTAATTCGATGCCGTCGTTTTATGAGTATTAATTTCTAGCTGGATGTTTTATCTGTACGATTTCTAACTTGTTAATAAAACTTCAGTTCTTGTTAGGACAGAGGTAGATAATAAATATAAGGCGGCCACAAATTGTATATGTACATATTTATAGTTAAATGACATACATGAATCAAAAATCATAGTATTGTAGTCCAAAGCATTCGAGATGTGAAATCATCTATTTGAATAATAGAAATCAAATATTTTTTGGAAATTGGAAGAGAGGCAATATTGTTACCACTATCATAAATTAGTCAAAGTAGCAGAATTTATGTTGGAATTCTTTTTTTGTCAATTATCGCATCACGCAAATATCTCTTACTGTACTTAACATACATACTTTTTACACCTAATAATGGATATGGTCTCTTGGAAAAGGAAAAGTAATATATTTTTAATGTAAATAGCTAACATACGAGCAAAAGGGTCTCTTGCCAATAAAGAGTCACCACCGGCCATGGATGTCCTTAACCCCAAAACTGTTACCAAGGAGTTGGAGGCCCAGATGAAAGCTAGAACCTGCTTCTTACTGGCTTAAAATGGCTCACAGAAGAATAAATTAAAATAACCACGAACTTTATGAATCTCCTGATCAAAATTACTGAGCAAAATTTGTGTTAAGTATAAATGCTATTTGTAGGATTAAAGATTTTGTTTTCTAAACTAAATCGTCGTCGGATTATCAATTAGTTAAATTCTCTGCAACATTAGTTGGTGCTTTTATTTTGACTCATTGGTGTCATAACAGATGGCGCTATGCGTATTTCTAAATCACGCTAACAATTTTGTGATATAGTTTCTATAAGTTCCCGTTAGCCTCAGCTCCTAATTGCCATGAATAATAATATGTTTAGTCTATGGTAAGAGTTAAAACTTATATAAAAAAATATATTTTTGCAGAAGTAAAAGATTTAAAGATCTTTGCTTTGTATTTATCTAAGGTTAATACTTATTTGCTTGCTGGGGTTTATATCTGTACCACTCGTTTTAATCCCGACGATATTGGGGTTTACAACTCTCTATCCACCCAGGATTCAGGGAGAATAGGCTATCCTTGAGTCCAAGCCAACATCCCCTGCTCGTAGTGCACTTTGTTGAACAACGGACGAACTTATAGCGAACGGTCCTTTTGTTATATTTGAACGAGTTATTTGTGCCTCATATCTATGGTTGATCGTGTAAAAGCTACTGTCTAGCATAATATTAGTTCGTATCCCATTAGTGTTTTTCGGTGTTTAATTTAATTTTAATTTGTAATTTACCTGCGCAGGTTTTTGGACTTAACCGGACCTTTACAAATCGGCGGTCTACCGAACATCCCCAGCAGCTTCCAGGTGAAAAACAAGGACTTCGTCGGCTGTATATCCGACATGTATATTGACCATAAGTTTATCGATTTAAATAGGTAAGTCACGTTACCCGACTTCATTATGTTTTGTACATCTTATTCGTTTAATCATTAATAATACATGTAATATTGTTTACATTCTCCAAAACGTTGAATATCAGAATACTCAATAAAGCTAAACAACGCTAATATAACTTTTACAATCTGTTCTTGTGAGTCGACTACTACATCTACTTGACGGCTCCGTCCCTCAGCTACGTGTCGGACAACGGGTCTGTTGCGGGATGTCCGGAGAAGCGGTCGCACTGCGCCAGCGGGCCGTGCCACCGCGCCGCGCCCTGCACCGACCTGTGGGACACGTTCCGCTGTCAGTGCCCCGAGGGGTACACCGGGAAGGACTGCGCCGACTGTGAGTTGTACACGTCTCTATCAAACACTAGATTTATCCATACGTGGCAGCGCAACTATGCGACCGCTCCCGAGAAACAAAAGTTCGTCTATTTATTTTATATGTGTCCTAACTCTAATGATAATTCCATGGTGAAGTCGTTAAATCGATATATTTAACGCCAAATTGACGCAAATCAATTCGAAACAAACATGGTGACATTGTAGCGCCCTTGGTATTTGACTGGCTTTTGCTTTGGTTTGACTGATATATCTATCTATTATATTTTTATACGTATTCAAGAAGTACGATTGATAGATTGACATTGATTCTTGATACCATAAACATAAAGACAATTCAATATCCACTGCTATCGATAGAACTAAAATACCATAAACAAAAAGAACAAACACAAGATATAGTTAAATAGAATAGTAGCTTGTTAGCCATGTTGGAAACCTTGGAACGGTATAGAAACGGTATAGAAAGTGGCGGAGAAAGCTTCAGACCTTCTGATTGCATTCTTGCCAAATGATCGTTAAATTTTTTTTTTTTTTATTTTTTTTTTTAAGTATCATCTATAAAATATCTATAAATGATTCGTTCTTATCTGCCCTTTCATTCATTCAAATTCCATAATGATCTAAGTCATCGATATTTCTCGGTAATTTTCGTGCTCGGGCTATCGGCTCAAAAAGCAAAACAACAACAAAACTATATAGTAGCATTTAAATCTATAACTTTCATCAAATCATGCGCAGACGAGGTGGGGTATATTCGCACTAATTTAACGAACCGGACGCACGGACGCGTGTGAATTCGCACCAAGCGAAAACGCATGAATTTGAGCGACAACCTTTAAATTTAACACTTATGGAAACTTATATGAATGGAACCTAAGCGTAACCGTATCGGCAGCGACATCTCCCCCCTGGCGGTTCAGCGGCGACGGCTCGCTGTCGTTCAACCCGCTGCTGCGGCCCATCCAGCTGCCGTGGCTGAACGCGCTGTCGCTGCGCACGCGCCAGCGGGACGCCTTCCTCGCGCAGGTGCAAGTGGGACAGAACAGCACCGTGCTCATCACTGTGAGCGTCACGTTTATATAGCTCACCTCCATCAACAACTCGCTATACCCGTGTTGACTTACATAACATTTATACATATTTATAAATACTTCTAAAGCCAATACATATAAACAAAGTATCTATATAATACGCGAACAAGAACATGCACACACTGATATAATATGATAAATAATAATAATTAACTTAATGACATCACTCGGCCCTTTAAAAAATTACCCTATGAGTATAATAATAATTAGGTGATTTAACTATTTATTTATTTCTTATATAGGTTTTTTAAACCGAACTGAGTTTTTTAATTCATGATAATAAGATGAAACTTAAAACGTTTGCAAAAGTATTATATATTTACACTTATTAGGTTTATTTAATTTGTAATTTTATGAAGTATTAAAAAATTACTTATGGTGTAAGCTATCAACGTTTTCCGTGAGAACAAATTCACAACTACGTAATAATTGTGGCCGATCACATTTTTTGTCATGATTTAACCTATATTCCCAGCTAAAAGACGGCCTCCTGCATTATTCGTACAACGGAGAAACGATGTTTCTGCCATCGACGACCCTGGCGGACGGCGAGTGGCACCGCGTGGAGATCAAATGGCTCGGCACCGACATATCTGTCAGCATCGACTACGGACTACGAAACGCCCTCCTGCCAGTACTGGCCAACAAGATCCAGGGGCAGTACATCGGGAAGATCTTGATCGGAGGCCCCGATAGTGCGTCTGGATTGTTCGCGGCCGACGTGGGATACTTTGAAGGCTGTATTCAGGTTAAATTATAATATTTCAATGTTATATGCGTAATAGAAATTAACAACTCTCGTCCATGTCCTCTTCTCTGTATAACAAATTTAATAAAAAACTAAATATCTACCACTTAACCAGGTTTAAAATTAAACGCTTAATTACAACACATTTATTAGACTTAAATTACGAGGAAACTGAACTATTTATTTCCTCTACCTGCATATAGCCGACATCAATTATACATAAAGACAAAGACGTTAAAATACAATCATACCCACACACACATACACACTTGAACACACTCACACACACATTTATACATAAACACACACACACACACACAATCGTGCGCGCGCACATTTCGATCATACACAACTACTGAAAGTAATGATGTACTTACCTTTTAAATTACATTACCTAGTATTAATGTTTCAACTTATTTTCTTAAATGTATTTTGTTGATCAACACTGTCTTTTGTCTTGGTGGATGAGCGGGGTACCTGTAACACAGGTCTTGAACCAAGTACAGGGCCCTTGCGACTAGCGTGTGTGAATTGTGTTTATATCAATAAAATATTTTCTATTTTTTCAATTTTTTTCAATAAGTAAAATATCGAATAAAACCTAAGAGTTTCCCAGAATGTTCTCGAATACCGACGGCTAACATATCTCGCTTATATGACATGGTGGTCTGTGACTTTATGCTCTCTATTTGAGGATATCCAACCTTTGCAGTAAGACAATTTTATCCATTCTAGCGTGACCGAAATGGCGGATTATGATTTGACAGAAGAGAGGGGTCTTTATGATTGTTTCTATCCGCTACAGACTCACATATTACCTTTCTTATCATCAAAATCACAAATATGATTTGTGAGGTCGGATACTTAACCAGTTCTGAATCCTGGATCACTTTATACCGAGATTAGGTCGCCGCCGCCGCCGATAATTCATTCAGGCCTCGATTCTCATTTTTTATATGAAATAGACTTATATCACGACTTACCATCAGGTGCGAGTGTATTCTAGCATTGACTTTAAAGAACTGAAAAAAAATTACGGAATAATTGGGGTTATATTGCGTAATACATATTTCTTCATACTTAGCAGATACATATGCTAAGGGGCTGCGGAGACGTACTTTTAAACCATAATTTTAGAAGTAGGTACAATAAAAATATGCATAATATGTTGAGCATAGATGCAATTAAGGCACGTTTCTAGATATGAACTTGTTCAAAGAACTATTCACTATTATGCCAATATAAAACCATAAACAGTGCATAATATACAGTGGTGTTGTTTTAGGATGTCCGTATAGGTACATCGCAGTCTCTGCTCAACCGACCGACCGTACGGGAAAACGTCAGGGACGGCTGTCAGTCCAGAGCTGACTGCATGTTGTCCATATGTCCGCCATATGTGAGTTTTTTTACTATTTTAAAGACCCGCATTAAATGTCTCGTACCAAATATTTGGGGGTATAAAATGTAAATTTTCATAAAATATTATTCGTATAATATGTTATTCATACATTTCACAGTAGCGTTGTTATTCGGTGGATCTCGTTGTTATAATTATTTCCTATTTTTTTTTACTGTTATTTCTGATATACACGTTGCTTGGCAGTTGCAATACGTATCAACACCTATCAAATTTGGGACTATATTAAACACTGTATTTTAATTGATGTATGGTTTTACGGTGCAGAGTAAATGCGTGTCGTCATGGGATAACACGGAGTGCGAATGCGATCGGGGCCGCGTGGGCCCGCAGTGCATCGCCGCGTGCGAGCTGAGCCCGTGCGGTGAACACGCCGCGTGCGTGCCCGACGACACGGATCGCGGGTACCGCTGCCAGTGCGACGACGGGTACATCATGACTAGTGAGTGATGTGATACCTGCGTTTATACATATCTTCATGAACAGCGTGGATTAAAAATGATAATCACTCAGATTCCCAATTTGACCACGACCCTTGACTCTTGGATAAGTACCCGTGTACAATTAAGGGCTCAAACATAGGGTATCTATTGATATACGTACGTTGACAGATATAAATAAATAACTAATAATAGTAAATAGATAAAGTTTATTAAGAAATATCCGATAATTTTTGGAACAATTTTAGTATAATATAATATTCACGTTCAAAATAATCACCCTCACCTCACCTTATTTTATATTAATAAATATTTCTTTTCGTGTGATGTACTTTCAGTTTTTATTTAGAACGTTATGTTACGTTTAGTTTACTCGTTTTCTTCTGGGACATCGCGTTAATTTCGTCTCTGGTGTTTCATATGTACTACATGGGCGACGGTGACCATTTAAATCGAAAATCAAACAAAAAGTTTTTTAATGTCATTAGTATATGTTATATATGTGTGTGTTGTGTTTATTCCAGCATCGAGCTGCGCCCCGGCGGCGGCGGCGAGCTGCCCGCGCGGCTGGTGGGGCGCGGCGGCGTGCGGTCCGTGCGCGTGCGGTGCGCCCTCCTCCGGCAGGCACCCACACTGCCATCCACGCACCGGGAAGTGCCACTGCAAGGTGAACAAAGCCATTTAACTTGCAACTGTAGCACAACCTAATGAAGTCTTTCAGTTTAGCCTTATTGACAATGTTATGAACATCGCTCTTCTTAAGAACTATCAGAGATTTTTTTAACGTACATGATATTATCTTAAATGTATTTTGACACAACAGTTTATATTTATTTCTTGAAAAAAATCTCTGCTTTTTTATGTAATATAAAAGTTGATTCAATACCAGTAGCTGAGTCCCACAACAATAGACCAAAGTATGTATATACAATGAAAGTAGCTAAAATAAATTAATCTATGTTTCTACGTCAGGGCCTTACTTTATTAACAGCAGTGGTACTGTCTTACCGTCAATATGATACGATATCGTACTCGCTCCAAAATTATTTATTTTGTTTTGACTGTGTTATATGATAATCCTGTTAGTAAGATGCCTTCCGACATCACAAACTATAGACCATTTTAACTATTATAAAATATTTGCCAACTGCATTTCGATTGCGTCCAATTTAATCCACGGCTATATAAATTTTACCAAACGTGATAAAATGCTTACCATTGTTTTTGATGATTCTCGGCAATCCTCTTTTTTCTTTGTGGTTTGACGACAGTCGTTTTAGTGCATACGAAGATTTTAGAGAGACATTATTAAAACAGACGTTGGACGTTAAATGAAATCATCGGCGTCGCTAGACAATTTTATACGCGCAGGAACATTTATCCTCTGCCTTTACATAAATAACTCGGTTCGCTCGTAACCCAGGAGAACCACTACAAGCCGCTCGATTCGTCGTCGGAGCAGTGCGTGCCGTGCGCGTGCTACGCGGCGGGCTCGCTCAACAGCTCGTGCGCGGCGGGCACCGGCCAGTGCCACTGTCGCGACGGCGTCATTGGCCGCGCGTGCGATGCGTGCGCCAACGTATACGCCGAGGTCACACCCAACGCGGGGTGCAAAGGTAATGCGTACATCATACATTTATTATGTTGAATGTGAAACTTATTTTACATACATGTTAGAGTGAGATGTGTAGATAAAGCTGTAATAACGATAATAATTAGTAATTGGATACCTCGTTTCCCATTTTCTGCGTGGACATTGGCGATAGACGACCATCAAGTCACTATTCTTGTTTGGCGGCTATTAACATTTAAAAATTACGCAATAAACTTCTCAAGTTATGTTCTAATGTTTATAATTAATATTTAACTAATATTCATGCACATATTTGCATTCTACGCACACATGAGGAATATTTTGTCGACCGTTTCATCGGCCGATCTCCTCGTCAGTTTCAATATCAATCCGAAGATTTCAGTGTCGCTAAACTAATATGTGGGGCGCACTAAAAGTTTCCGGAATCAATAATAAAAAAAATATTATTAATGGTCAAAAATTAATTTATTGTTTCTCAAAATATTATCCCTTTGCGTCAATGCACTTTTTCATACGATTGAACCAATTTTGTAAACATTTGTGGCACTCCTCCGTGATGACGTCAGATACACGTTTTTCATACTCTCCGACAGACTCGTCTGGTGATGCAAACCATTGATCGCGTAATTGGTTATTGATTTTTGCGAACAGAAAAAAGTCTCACGGTGCCAGGTCGGGCTGTATGCTGGATGACTCATAAGTTGTACGGCTTTCGCCTTCAAAAACTCATTTGTCTGTCTGGCCGTTGTAATATAAATAAAATTAAAAAAATTTATTTATTTTGTTTATGTATATTTAAGTAAAAAAAGTATAGTATATGGGGTTGCCATACACAAAAAGTTGCACCGGAGCAGAGCATTGGACTAAAAGGTTTATTTATATTACAATGGGGTTCGCTTGGAAAAAGTAAACCGCATGAAATTTTAATAACAAATATTTATTCATATCTAAAAACAATACATAATAATTTATGTCTGTGATATACAATTTATTTGCCAAACTTTTTGATTACTTTTTAAATTAATTTATAAGTAAAGCCAAAAATTAATAACTATTTTAATAATTTTAAATTATGACAAATTATTGTCAACAACTAAGGTAAAAACAAGTAGATTTCGGGCGCCTGGATGGCCTAATCCATCCTATGTAAAATTACTATTGGAAGAAATTCCAATAAAAAATATTTGATAACAGTAACAGACTTAGATTAACTAGAATTAAATAACCTAGTCTTAAATTAAATCGTAAACGTTTAATTAACTTGAATGCCCAGTTCTTCAGTTTGTAAGGAAATAAAATTACATACCAGAACGTAGCAATCCAAAAATTATGAGATTTTAAACCAAAATTATGAAAGTAAAAGGCGGGTGCGGTGTCCTAGCGCGCGTTGTAGGTACCGGCAATCCGTTGTTTCAAAAAGAAGGTAGGTAGCAGTAACTCAGCATAATGGCGTCGACATGATCCATTGTAGTGTTTGAAAAGTAATTTTATCGAAAATAGAAAATTTTTGAAAGTTTATTCAAAATTGAAAAAATTTTAAAAATAAAAAAAAACACTGTGGACAAAAGAAAAAACAACGTTAATTTTGAAACCGTGTTATCACCTAATGCCAAAATTCAAGTTACGAAATTTGCCAATGCAACTTACCCGGGAAATCCGGTGTTTTTCACAAAATATCCATTAATTAGAACAAAAGATAGTCAATTGGAATCCTGTAAGAATATAAATCCTATATGAAATATAAATTCGAACCGGAAATTATATTCGAGACGAAATATTTTTACGAACTTACCATGAGGCAAAGTTAATCGTTCATTATATGGCGAATCCACAACCAAATTGAAAAACTAAATGCAACAGCAAGCATTACAGCTTCCAAATCAAAGGCTAGTTACATTATTTTTGAATTAAATTAAAATAGAAAAAAATAGAAAATTTACATTGCGAATGACTGTGACTTTCGAAGATCGGCCGGAAAGTGATTAAAAAATCGGCAACGACGACGTCTCCAAAAAATTTAAGAAAATATTTTTTCCTCGGCATCAAGCCATTCAGCCAAACAAATCAAAAAACATAGATCATAGAGTAGAATAACTAAATTGCATATCACTAACTGCCAAGAAACAACGCGCATAAGTGCCATCTCAAATTTGATTCCGAAATTAATAGTGCCAAACGTCAAGTGACAGCTTGTCTAGTAAGTTGACAGTGACAACGAAATATCGACACCGACAGCCTGACAGCCTTGTCAAAAATGATAAAGGTTAATTTAAAGTTTAAAATTGTAAGCTAATAAGTGAGGTTAAGAATGTAAACAAACTAAGTATGAAATAATTTTGTGCAAAAAGGTTTGCAATATGATTTATATTACGATAGGACACGCATGTAACGTAAAATACGTTACACCGTGTAGGAACTTGCGTTATCGTGGCGCAAGATGATACGGTGCTTGCCGTTATTTTCACGGAGTTTGTCAATAATTTCCGGTAAACAAATGGTCGTGTACTAGTCACTATTCACGGTACGACGATTTTCTAAAGCAACAGTCGCCACGCGTCCAGTTTTATTAAAAAAAGAAGCAATCATCCGCTTGGAGGCACTTTTCACGCGCGCCTCTGGTTGGTTTCGGCTCATCTCCAAAGACCCATACGCTCGATTGCTGCTTTGTATTGGGATCGTAGCTATAAATCCATGTTTCGTCACCTGTTACTATGTCCCACACCAAATTTGAAGCCCCTTCGTTGCATATGGCAAGCATGGCATGGCACCAAGTGATGCGGTCTGTTTTTTGAGCATCAGTCAAATTGTGTAGGATCCATCGAGAACACAGCTTTCTCACACCCAAATGTTTGTGTAGGATTGACTATATTTGACTCATTCCTATGTCCAAAGATGTCCGGATCTCGTGGTAGGTCACACGCCTGTCTGTTTCGATCATACGGTACAGCATCAATGTTTTTGTGGGTTACAGCGGTGCACGGGCGACTTTCACGAATTTCATCATGGAAATTGACACGACCGCGTTTGAATTCTGCAAACCAGCTATAAATAGTTGTCTTGCATGGTGCTTCTTCGCCAAAAGCAGACTGAAGCCGAACTCTGTTGAGCTGTCAAATTACACTTAGAATCTTAAAAAATCATGCAACGAAAATTTTCCCGAGTTAAATCCACTTTTTGTAATCACGCAATTTTGAAAACGACGCCACATTTTGAAGGCAATTGACAATCTGATGAAACAACTTGTATTCTACGGCTAAAGAGTTTCATTTTTAAATGTTGTAATAACTTTTGTAATATTGTTTATATAAGTGGCCATTTCCAGAAACTTTTAGTGTGACCTATGTACTACTGACAGTAGTAAAGTAGTGAAACATTGATAGCTTACGCAAATTATGTTTCCGTATGTCTTATACTTAAAAATAAAATATTTAACTTTATATTTTTACACTATTATTACATTTTTAGATTATGTACAATGTGTCGTCATCTTATGTCGAATTAATATTATCATAGATCATCAATCAATGCATACTGAAGCGTTCGTCGGTACAGCTGCAAGCTGTCTCTAGACATATATTACCAGTGGTAGAAACAAACACAAAGTTCAATTGACTACTTCTGTTTCTGTTTGTATCTTGGAACTTTACTTTTGCCGTGACAAATATAATGAATCTCTCACCAGTCGTCTACGATGGATGCCCGCGTTCATTCTCCCACGGCGTTTGGTGGCCTCGAACAAAATTTGGGATTGAAGCAACCACAGACTGTCCTAATGGTAAGTTTGTATACACTTTTTTTATTTTGTATCATCACTGTATATGTAACGGTAGCTACAACATTTCAACGCTGTCGTCAGGCTCGGTGGGGAGAGCGACGCGGATGTGCGATGAGACGCAAGTGGTTCCGTGGCAAGAGCCGGACATGTTCAATTGTACCACGGCGAGCTTCTATCAACTGAAGAAACAGGTATGTTATTCATCGCAATCACGTCTTTAATTAATAGTGATCATTTGATTAACCTTCCTATTTCCTTGTGACTCTAATTAACTCTAGAAATATATGATTTCATTTACTTACATTGAACTGATAAGTTCTTTAGTTCACTAGTGTTCCACTTATAATGATTTAAATTCAATAAAAGTCATACAAACATACTCTTACTTCATTATTTTATCGTTTAAAATGTCTACAAAAAATTCATAATGTGGTTGTCAAGTGTTTGGTTTTATAATAAAACATGAAATTTTTTTGATAGTGCTACTAAAATGTAAAAAATTGAAAGTTACAAGATCCATTAAAATAAGAATATCGCCAACGAAAATACATTTTGAAGTACCAGTAAAAAAACAATTCACCGATATGCATTGCGTATGTACATAAAAGTTCAGATAAACAATTCTGTTTCATTTCGACAATTGAATCTTTACTTAAACATTTGTAGACACGTGCAATGTGTACTTACAATTGACATCAAAAGTATTCCTTGGAAAAACTACTTGGTGTATGGGGTGAATCGTATAACAACCAACTACAAACACCGATCCAGAATATTCACGAAATTTGTACGTATTTGCAGCTGAATAAAATAGAAACTGGCGAGTTAGCGCTGAACACGTTCGTGGGCGTTCGTCTGAGCGAGGAGTTGGCGCGTGCGTGCGCGGGCGCGGAGCGGTTGTACGGTGCAGATGTACTGACGGCCGAAAGACTGCTGGCAGAGCTGGTGGGTTACGAGCTGCGGCAGGCTGGTCTCAACCTGACGCACAGCCAGGACAAGGACTACGTACGGGTGAGGGATCTCGCTGTCTGTCTCCGACTGCTTTTATGTGATCAAGAGTTTATTATACTCTGTTGCGATTTTTTTAATTCAATTATTTTTGTTTACAATCAACTTTTAGTAAATTATATCACTCATCTCATTTCATTTTCAGGAGTATGTTCCGTCGAAATATGGATTATTGATCTTTATAATTATTATTATTTATCATTTTAATTTATTATATTTTTAAATATTGTATTTTTTAACATTCAATGTCTTTGCGCAGAACATAATCAAATCAGCCAACACGATCCTGAACGTACAGTACGCGGCAGAATGGCGCCGAATCCGGCAATTAACTGGGAGCGGGGCGGAGCGCCTGCTGCAGCATCTAGACCGGTACATCGCTGCGCTGGCCGAGACGCAGCACGACACATACACTAGCCCCTTCGAGATCCTCACCAGCGACCTGGGTATGTCGGTAGTAAATCTGTCTTAGCGTTAGATTGCCAGACAAGGTGGGGAAGTCGTTCGGTTTACCCCCGAGGCAACGCGGTTCGAATTTGATAGCCGTACTGCTGTCCCACAAAGAGTATGTGGGTAGAAGACGCACAAGAAGTTTTGGTCACACGATTCCCACATACCACCTCTAGAAGGAAGCAGGCCGCGTATAGTCGTTTCCTAGCGGTAAAAAAACAAAACACGAGGCAAGGAAGGACACGCGTATGTAGTGGTAACCCCGTCCGTGCCATGTTAACATTGTGTGATAAATAATATCACACTACTTGTTCTTGGATCTTGGCTGTGCTGATATCTACTATACCTATACCAACCCCATCGAGATCTAAATCCGCGACCTAGATTGTTGGTGACCCCGTCCACCGAATGGTTAACTTACTGTCAATAATTAATAATTGTGGTAGTGGTATGTGGTAAAAGTGGTAGAAGTAAAAAATGACGTTCATAAGTGTATTTAATGAATACCTATATGATTAAATGATTTTGAATTTGAATTAGTGTGTGAGCGTTGTACCGTGTGCGTGATTCCTTGACTATAAAATTATATTTATTTCAGTTATCGGCGTGGACATTGTAACAGCGGAGTCGATATACGGCTTCGAACCGACTCAACTGAACCACTTCGGCGGAGAGTCGTACACGACTGAGCGCGTGGTGCTGCCCGACACCTCCGCCTTCATACATTCGCCGATACAAAACTCTGGCTACTACACCATCGGGAAAAATAAGAACAAGAAGCCGTCGAGCCCCACCGTGTCCTTCCCCAAGTACAATAATTATGTGAAAAACAAAAACAAGTTCGATAAGTACTCCCGTGTTCTGCTGCCCCTGGATCTGCTGGGTATTAACAACAACAATGTTCAAGGTATCATTTATTTTTTTACTTATATCTTACCAGTTTCCCTTCGGAAAGTTCCGCGGGAACAGGTCTATTTTCTGGGATAAACAGTATCCTATATTTTGACCTATGATGTAAACTTAAAAAATACCAAAAGTCATCCAAATCTCTTCGGTGGTTTCTAGTGTTATACACTCAGATAGACAGTGATACTGATAAAAACTAACAAAAAATATCTTATGATATTTGATGATTCACAATGGGTGATATTTATTACACTTTGCAACGGCAATGGCAAGACAGATGCGTCGCTGGCCAAGGAGAATGCTGTGCTTCGGTTCTTAATTGGCTCTGAAACATTGCAACTCAAAAATGTCCTAGAAATTTGCTAGTTTTACAAAGAAAGTGGTAGTTAACTACGTGGTAAGAGAAACATTTAACCATCCGTATATGCCATCGGGATTAACGACATTTTGAGAACCTGACCGCATTGCCTCGATCCACAGTAGGACGCACTGCGTGTAATTAGTTCAGACCCGAGAATCATGAGAACCCCTCATAGTGTATAATACCCCAAACTAGTATATTCACTGTTGACCTCATTGTGTTTCCACAGAGAGTTTAGAAAGCAACTACGAGTCGCGAGCGGTGTTCTCGTACCTACAGTACTCTAGAAACACGTCGCAGCTGATGCCATTGCACTTCGACGAATCGGTCAGCCAGCGCTGGGGCGTCAACATCACGGTTGGCTCGCCCATCCTGCAGGTGGCGCTGTTCGTGCCGGAGTACGTGTGGATCAAGGAGGCACATGGAGAAAACTCGTTAGAGAACAACGTGGAAGATATCGAAGGTCAGTTGATTTTAAGCGATGAGGCAAATGCCTGCTAAATTTGTATTTTTCTTATAAATAACTGACAAATAGGTCACCGCACGGTAAGAGATCATCGTCGCATATACTACCGTGTCACCAAAACCTGTCGCTGACTCTTTGACAGCTAAAAAGGAAACCCGTTTAGTAATATTGAACGTAACAAACGTCCATGCAGACCATTTAAGTTAACTGCAACCTATGCAACTTGGAAATGTGCATCTATCATAGCGCTGGTTTGAAATTTCTTGTAGATCAATCACAAATTAATTGCAATTCATGAGGATTAAGATAGATTTGCTTGATTTATAAATGTTGCCACATCAACACCATTTATACCGAATTAATTCAAATTGAAGCTACTTACAAAATCGGGATCTCGATGCACTGCTAAATCTTGCTCTCTGGCGTAGAGTTAGTGAAATCGAGTTCATTATGTGAGAAGGTTGAATTATGAGGTCTGGTACATAGGAAGTGTAAATTAGGTCTTCGGATGTCGAGTTGGTAGAATTATGTTCTCGGATGTGGAAGTGGTTCAAACTTACCATTGAATTTGGATCTCTAATGTTCTACTATTCACAAAAAATATCTCTAATCAATGTCTCCTTAACTGTTTCATCAGCGTGTAATGCGATATTTTTATGTCAATAAAGTTCGAATCACCTTGCCCATCTATAGAACGATTCCAACCACGGTTTCTTGATGGGGCTTTTTATAATAGATAATGTTTTTCTTGGCTCTTGAATATGCGTCGTACAATGTAAGGAATTATTAGAGTCACCATAGCTAGTTGTGTATAGTAATTTCTTTGTTCCTTTTCCAATGTCTCTATACCATTGTTACGTTCGCAGGCATAACATACGCAAACAAAGGCCAATCACACCAAACGCAAACAAGCAACCACATAAGCCCAACGACACATACCAAAAATACCTGGTCTTCGAAAGAGGAGGACTCGCTCCACGACAGCCACGGACCCGTCGTCATACGACCGGCGTACAAGAAACAGGATAAGGGATATGCATCTGAGAACTTCCACGAAAATGAATCATCTTACGTAGCTGAGAAAGTTGAAAATATGGACGGACCGAAAGTTATGTCCTTAATTATGGAACCTGATTCTAAAGGCAAAAATTCTGGGAATTCGACCAAGGAGATTGGTAAGAAGAAGCTGGTGTACAAGAGTCTGAGCGGCATCAGGTTGAAGAAGCCAATCAGATTGCAAATGTGGCTGGACATTGACAAGGAGACGTTCGGATCGAGGACCAATCCGCAGTGTGTTCACTGGTCGACGTTGAGAGGGTAAGTATCGATTGTTTAAGAACCGTAAGAAGCAACCGAAGAATCTTCTCCTTAAAACACACACGTTTAATGAATAAACGATTGAAATAATAATAAAATTAAAAACAACCTAACGATTAACTCATTTTTTTAATTTTAACTCTCTAGTAATTATAAATGCACTTCTGTTACCATAAATTTTAAGAACCTACCTGTATTGTTTTAATTACCGATTTATATTGTTTTATATAATTTACCGTCATACAACTTTTTTTTTAATGCATTTTATTTTCATATTCTGTTGCTTGATTTATATCTATTTGATCCTGTCACTTACGACGTCAAAGATACATAAAATTAAACAGATTTGTTAAAAATTTGCAGAACCGGCGAGTGGTCCCGCATTGGGTGCCACACCGAAATAGACTACGACTGGTCTCCGTACTCGGGGGAGCCGCTGCTCATCAACTGCACGTGCAACCACCTCTCTACTTTTGCTGTCTTAGTAGATGAAGTAGATATCGAGGTAAGATAATTGAAAATGAAAAAGTAACAGGTTGACAAATTGTCAGCTGGTCTGCAGGTGAAAGAGGTAGTTGTCAAACGGGGAGTCTTACAATGAACAGAGGCAGTCTTGTGACGGACATGATACAGATCAGACGTGTACCAGTGCCCTTAGGTTAGCTTTTGTAGCTGTAGTAGTGAGAGCGTGAGAATATTTCCAGGTGTCCCTCAAAGTGGATATTATCAGGAATACCGGATATTACAGTTGTAATAACTTTTATTTATCTTATTGTTTGTACACCATAGTACAGAAAAAATATATACAAACAAGTAAAAATAAAAAGAGCTGCGTTATCGCTTAAATGCGTTTTCTTCCAGGCAAGCCAGATGAATAAGGAACTAATATATACTAGGAAACAAAAGGATTCAGATGTACACTAACAACATATAAGTTGGACAATATAAATACTAGACATACCAACCAAGGAAGCAGAATGAAAGCTTCAGGTTATTTTAGAAGCTTTTTTAAAATAATCAATTATTTTATTTTTTTTTAATAGAAGAAAGCAGACAATTCCGAAGTTGTTTAACAGTAGTAGATTTAGAGAAAAAGGAAGTAAAATGACGCGGAAAGATTTTTGGAACGGCTACAAAGAGACAGATGATCAAATTTATCTCGAAGTTTAGTTTGGTGTGAGTTGATTAAATAGTACACATTAGAGAGCAGAGAGAACATGAGTATTTCGACGAAGTCGAACTGAGAGCCAATGTTATTTTAGAAAGTTAAGAATCTGCTTTGAAACGCATTACAAATATTTAACGAACCAATGTTAATGAAAGCAACGCGATAACTCGACACGTATAAAAATAATTATAAATGCTGATGGGTTTGTTATTAAATTAGCATGAAATCTTATAAAAGATATCACCCATATATATGATTAAAGTAATATAAATTATTATTGTATACTATTATGTTACGCTATATTAGTCATGTTTATTTTTATTTTAATAATAATACATACCCCTTAGTTAATCCCGGAGCCGTCGCTGCTGGAGTCGGTGACGTCGTACACGGCGTTCAGCGTCTCCCTGCCGCTGCTGCTGACGACGTGGGCGGCGCTGTGCCTGATGAGGGGCGGAGCCTCCACGGTCTCCAACTCGATACACAAGCACCTCATATTTTGCGTGTTCATGGCAGAACTGTTGTATGTCATCGCGTTGAAGGCTAGAAACCCGTTGGTGCAAAATGAGGTCAGTGTATAAAACATTTGTAATGTGTCTCCTGCGTCTATATTGCGTTTACTTCATTAACGAATTTCGGAAAAATTGGTGTTGATTTGACTGTTGTCATGTTCATATACATGACATACATAAAATGAAGTTTCCTGAGAGACATTAATAAAATGGGCAAATTGTACGTTCTTACTGAACTACATGATATATATATATATATACTCCACCAGGCCATTTTTTATGTAAGAAAAACTTCAAGTTTGGTTTAATTTTTTAATATGCCTGACCTGAATCTGTCCAGTAGTTGTAGTGTTATACGTGTTCAGACAGGCGGAAAAAAGGCAATATGTTTAGGTCTCTATGTAGGTAACAAAATGTATTGTTGCACTCTGTATTTTAAGTGGTATCCGTGTGTGTGTATGTGCAGTTCGCGTGCAAGGTGGTGGCGATGTCGCTGCACTACTGGTGGGTGTGCTCGCTGGGCTGGGCGGCGGCGGACGCGTGGCAGCTGCGGCGGCTGGTGCGCGAGGTGCGCGACGTGAACCACGGGCCGCTCGCCGCGCACCTCGCCGCCGCGTACGCCGCGCCCGCGGTCGCGCTCGCGCTCGCGGCCGCGCACCACCAACACCAGTACGGGAACGCGCTCTTGTTAGTACCGCTGTCAGACCAACATATATCACTTGACAACATCTTTGGCCCTGAATTTTGCCTTGCCTTACCAGCCATATCAATTACGTAACTTGACTTTGAGTTAAGGCAACCGAAGTACGCGTTAGGTGACTCGTATCGACTTATGCATTAACTTTGTGAGTCACAGTTGTTCTGATAATATCCAATCGATTGATTTCGGTCCAACAGCTGCTGGGTGAGCTGCCACGAGCCGGTGGTGTGGTGGGTGGTGGTGCCCGCGGCGGTGTACGCGGCGGTCGCGCTCGCGTGTCTCGCGGGCGCCACGCGCGCCGCCTTCACCGTACGGGACCATGTTATTGGATTCGGCAATCTGAGGTAAAGTGTCAGTGTGTAAGGTTCACAATGTTGGTTTCTTCAAACTTCACTTTCAAGAAGGTGAATTTCCTGGTTTTATGCCCAATTTGTTACCCTTATTAGTGTTTTTTTTTTATTTAAGTGTGACCCAACGGGAAATATACTCTCTCAAACAATAAACGAATTTTTCAAATCGGTTAATAAATGACAGAGTTCTGAGGTAACAAACATAAAAAACAAAAACAAATTGAGAACCTCCTCCTTTTTGTAGTACGTTAAAAAAAAGAACCATACATGTTGTATAAGACAAAAGCCCCGTGTACACAGGATGCTGCTCGCGGTGAGTATAATCTGCCTGCCGCTGCTGTGCGTGGCGTGGGCGAGCGCGCTCATACTGGGCAGCGAGGC
>PDGT01000015.1:3024321-3072521 GCA_003671415.1 Megathymus violae | reverse complement strand
TCATACTCCACGTTCGTCCGACAAGCGAACGTTATATTTAATTCTTACGTAAATGTTAATACACTCAGAGGAAAGTCGTCGCCGTCGCAAGGCCGAACGGGTCGTGGAGCGGAGCGGGGAGCGCGAGGAGGCCACGGAGGGCACGGAGGCCACGGACAGCGACAGCGACGGCAGCGCGCGCAGCCTCGACCTGGCCTCCAGCCACTCGTCGGACGACGACGAGACCAGCACCAGACGATCCAGCCATCCGCCGTCCGCCAATAGTCAGTTTTATATGTGTTATCATTACTTACTTTAACTTTACTTTACTTACAACTTACTGCTTACTTTACTTACAATTATCGTGATCTATATTATAATACGACAAGAATAATCTCTGTACCCCTTTAACTCCCCTCCTTGTCGAGCGATTTTCTGTTTTTTTTTTTTTGTTTGGTAGCTACTGAACAACGGTAGCTATTCCAAAAAATCGGAAATACCGTTACTTAGTGATTACGGTCGAGTTGCAACCACAATACGTACACTAATATATATAATTCCACTAAACTTGTTATGTAATGCGCCAGGAGAGCGAGGTACTAGCAGTGGGGGTAGCTACCTACCGAACATCACAGAGGGGGCGCCACTGGGCGCCACGCCGCGGTGGCCCTCGCATGTTAGAGAAGGTACGGTGGCACAGAGTACACAAAATATACACATCTCACCGATTGGGCCTACGTATGAAGCGGGCGCTACGACTTTATTTGTATCCAGAAATCTTGAATCTTTACTTTGTCATAACTTACATCAGCAATGTTTGATTATGGAAATAAACTTCATTATTAACATAACAGAAGAATGATTCTCCTGCAGCGCTCGATTTGTATAGGTGACTTGTCTAACCTTGTCACTACTTATGTGGTGATTACCACTACCGTTAGGTCCGTTTGCTGCTCCCTTCGCCTTTAAACCTTAATCATTTTATTGATGTCATAGATATGTATAAATTTTTTTAACAAATTTTCTGTAAGAACATAGAAAAGAATGGTTTCACGCGTGGGCACTTTATTTTACACAAATTCCTTTTTTATACATTTCATAGACGGTGCTCGCGGTGAGCTGAACCGCTGGTCGCAGGCGGGCGGTGGGAGCGGCGGGACCGGCGGGGCGGGCGGCTCCCCCGTGCCGCTGCCGGCGCCCGACCTCACGTGCGACGTGTTCCGGCGCGCGCCGCTCGACGCATACGTGGCCAGTGTCGACGAGCGCTTGCCCTTGGACAACAGGTATCGTACCGCGGCAGATAGACAACATGCCCTTACCCTGAACTTCTATTGGAAATATATTTATTATTCTATCCTTATGTCCTACCAACGCGAACGACGCGCATCGCTTCATCAGTCCTGTGTGTGTCAGTACCGCAAGGCTTCAGCTTTATGCTGATGATGAAGGATTGAAATAGTTTGCCCGTGGCGGTGTTATTGTCCGCTTGTAATGTTTTTAAGTCATGAGTCAATAGCATTTTATCCAATCCAATCTACATCAATACTTACCTTTTGGTAAGAATATAGTCAAGCATTAACTTACTATAAGTTATTAAAAGTCTCGTACGACAAATTTATACCTAAATCAGTTTCTTTAAATGCCACAAAAATTATGAAACACAGTAATCATATTAGTATAATACACACAGTAATCATATGATTAATTTACTCAATCACACAACTAA
Source organism: Megathymus violae (assembly GCA_003671415.1). NCBI lineage: Eukaryota > Metazoa > Arthropoda > Insecta > Lepidoptera > Hesperiidae > Megathymus > Megathymus violae. The sequence goes on along the minus strand of PDGT01000015.1, from coordinate 3,070,816 downwards.
AACGTTATCAGTCCTAATGTTAGAATCACGTCACACAAAACTGTACACGAGTAAAGTCATTTTCTGATATCTATGCAATATAGCGCCATCTATTATCAAACGCAGAACTATGTAGAGATTACTAATCCATCCACATTAAGTTACATATCGGGAACAAGATGCTGTCATAAAATAAAAGGATGATAAACCTTTAAATTATATCAAGTTATATGTTGCGTACAAAATTGTACTGCGTTTAATATATAGTGTTTTGATTCAGAATATATAAATTTTAAATAAAATAAAAATTTGCTATTGTATAAGTCAGATTTCGGTGTATGTAACCATTATCAACGCTTTTACTCCCAACAGATACGGCGTAATGGAGGAGGAACTGATGTACGGGGTGCTACCCGCCGACAGCGAGAAGCAAATGCCGTACGACCCCACTTACCCGATGTCACCAACCATGTACCGACTGCCCGCTAATCCGTACGGTTCGAAAACCTACCTCTCGCGGACCTCCGACTACGGATACAGTCCCACCAAGTACCTCAATACGGAGACCTACGGCTCCAGGGACTTCAGAGACGGAGTCAGCACACGGGACCACGAAGGGTACCCCTCGCGGGAGTTCAGGGACTCGGGGATAGCTACCATGCTAAAGAACGACTACCAACGGAAGATGGAGAGCCACTACGGTGCGGACTACAACGACGGGACGTCCGAGGGGTCCGACAAGCACCACCCGCACGATAAATATCTGTTCCCGTACACTGGTCAGTTGATTCTAAATGTACAATTGTGCAGTGTGTGTAGTATTAGTATTGTGTTGTCCAGTTCAATGTTGGTTTGTTAGTGTGCGACACGATTTTGATAGTGTGCTGCTACCCTCTATTTTGATTAGTTTAGTTTTTTTTTTTTTTATTATGGCAACAGTAGGTCCGATTATCTAAACATAGTAGGAAAATAATTCTAGAAGTTAAAATGTAATTTGTTAAGTACCGTTTTCTTTTACTGTTGAATGCTTCCCTTAATATAAATATTAATGTATTATAGGACCTGTGATTGTCTATTTAAATTAAAGAGCTCAGTTTAAAGCACTCCATTCTCTTCAGACCATGTGGGTACAATTATGATTTATCATAGAAAAACATAAACTTTTAACAAGTATTTTATTTAACTTACGCACACTGTATTGCTTTAAATGTTTTTTGTTTTCTGTGTGTGTATTTTGAGCTTTTTTGTTTTGGCTTTTGTGTAGCCGAGGAAGATCACGTTAACTCGCGACTCGGGCCCGCGCCGCACGCGCCTGGGGACGCGAACATCGCAGGTAAGTCGCTACAACGTCAACCCCATTGTACAATGTACAGTGTGCAAATTGTATTTTTGTCTCTAGGTAACCTCCGTATTACCCTTTACATAAAAATAAATCGGCCGCCGAGCAGTCGCCCTGTACTTATATCGAAACTGAATAATTGATATGTGCGTTGGAATAAATGCATTCATAATAAAAAGTCAAGAGTCGATATCAGAGTACACTCGATTACATATAATGTACTCCTTACTCTCATTGGGATTATCGCATTGTGGAGTTGACTCATTTATGGTAGTGTAGCTTCATGGTTACACCACAAATGTCGCTACGGTAATGTAATATGTATTTATAATTTAACTTTTTGGTTTATAATGCAATAAAATATGTTTTTTTAAAGTATGTATTATTATTAATAAAAATAGATAGATGTGGTTATAGCCAGGCTTTACGTGCCACCTACCACCCAACAACCAATTTTTTTTTAATACGGCATTAGTTCCAATTTTAATAATTTAATAGCATTCATTTTACATATTTGTTAGCCATTAGAATTGGTAATGCTTGTCATAAGCCATCAATATTGTTATACTATAGGGTTTTTCATTAGTTGGAGAAAGAAATTTTAAGTAAATTATAATAATTTAATTTAACATAATAGATATTTATATAATGTGCACTGTATAAAAAAAATTGTAACATTTCTGACAGGTGAAGTTCAACAGCCAATGGGGGCACCACTCGCTAGCATGGGAGAGACCAGCGAGTAAGGCACATTCATTTATGTATTTCTCCACATTGTTCATTCTTGTAATTGCATGAATATATCATAATACATTTACAATGCATGTATTTATTTATCTAAGTCTGAAAGTCTCATTCGAATGTATATTTTAATACGTATTTATACACAATATTTTCTCACGGTTTATTAGATTCTATGACACAAATGACTAAATTTATTTAATTATAACTTAATTATGTATTTTAAATACAGTGAAACATAGTGTGTAATGTAAAATGAATTGAAAATAAATTTTAATAATAAAAAAAATATTAACATATTTTTAGTATTGACTAAAAGTTGCACCAGATGTTGTATTCTATACCTGTTTCTCTATATGTAATAGAAACAATAATACAAGATAATCATATTATTATTATTATTATATTAATATAATTATAAATATAATTTGTGTCATAGCGTCAATTACAATAATGAAATTGTCAATAGATGGTGGCGGTTGTATGAGAAACACTCATTGTAAATCATCTTTTGCTTTGCTAACCGGTGGTGTGGCGTGGCGCGTCATCGCTCATCCTAGGGAGGAGGTAAACATTCGTTCATTCTGCTCAGAGTTACATAATTATACACTACACTGGGCGCCACTGATCTGTCTAATATAAATATACTGGACGGGGCGCGATCTACAGATTTGACAGTTTCATACCGTGGTCATTCAATAAACCATCAGCGTCACTTAAAAGTTGTAAAAAGGAACTCCGTCCTGTCATTTAGAATGTCACTACTAGAGATTGTCACGAATCAAATAGTCAAAAATGTAATCATGCTACCCTATTCAGTGTATTTGTAATATAAAAGAGAACGGTGTCAGGTATTTGACACCAAGAAAACAATATTTATTCAGTTTCATAAACTTGTAGTATAATTTTAATGTACTTATCAAATTATTATTTTTTTATATTATGCAATTCACAAGATTTTTGCAATTTGGCACATTGCATTTTAATGATCGTTTATTTCATGCGGCTCCGAACAGAAGTTTGTTAATTTTAAAATGAAATTAAAATATATTTTTAGTTCTTGGAATGAGGTAGGTGTATCATATAAAATATATTAAGAAAATAAAGTATTAAAATAAAAAATGATATATAAAATAAAATAAAGAAAATTGTTAAGAGGTACAAATTTTCAATGAGTACACAAATCTTTAACTTAAATTCTTGGTTTAACTATAGTAAAATAGTATATATGATTTTTTTACAAAAATAGACGACTTAAAGTAAGCAGGCTTATTGTTAAAACTACCTTCATAACAAACACAAGAGATCAGCTAAACTCTAGATTGTTTATGCGATACAAAAAAGCCCTCAGTCACTCTCCCTATTTGCAGCCTTCTCATGTTGTATATTACCTTAACTGAAAATGTATAATTGTATACAAACAAAATGTAATAATAATTAGGTTGGTATATACATTAATAAAGTTTTGGTTTATCATCTCAATATTCTATATACTCTGTTACAGGAAATCTACTACTGAAGATGACGCTGAAACGAGGGTGTAGTACCACATAGTACAAGATTTCCAATGAATCTCAATTAGTTATTTAATTTATTATTCATTTTATATTGTCACTCACAGAAAAATAGTATGTTATGTGTAAGCTCATTTAACAGGTTGCCTGTAACCGGTAGCGGTAGCGGTACCCACTGCCATAGTGTTGTATGCAACGGCTATTTATTTTGGTTGAATGATTTGTCTGTGCTTTAAGTAGATATAGTGTTGTCGCTATATCATAAGTTAAAAAATATATGATAGAATTAGTTTTTTATGCGCAGACTTGCATTGAAAAATACTCTTTAAGAGTAAAATTTAATTATTAAGATTACGCTCGTGTCGGATGCTATGGTCACATAAGTCACACATAATTATATGATAGCTTATATGATTTGAAATAACATAATATTTTTATTTAAAAACGTTTGTGTATTAAATAAAGTTAATTTTTATAGATATCTCATTTTCCTATTGGGAACATGCCTTAAACAATATCACGTGAAGGGAACGTGAAAGAAAATTGAGTAGATATTTGTACTGTATAAATCATAGTAGCATTGATTGATATGAGATCTACCATTAAAAGGATTTGATAATAGTATTGGGAAGCGCAGTTGCCTAACTAAGAAAGTTCATAAGTTCGTTAGTATCAAGAGCATGTTTTTTAGGAATATGAGGTAAAGTTATACTTTTTAAGATTCTATGGAACCGGGTCTCGTGCAAACCAACCGATCTTGTTGTTTACAAAGCGTCGGGAACACAGCAAGTAGCATGTATGAACTTAACGTATGACCTCCAAAGTCAGTTATGTAAATAAATAGGTTTAGGATGGATATGATAATTAAATTATACTAAGCTATACACGAGATTTAAACCGTAATTATTTTTATATAAGATACCAAATTGTTAGGAATCAATGTTCAAATAGAACTAGTAGTTTCTTGCATCGATTATGGATAGTGATTGAAGTCATTAGAGAGGAGAGTAAGTGGATAAATTGAAGTACACCGTTAGCGATGTTTATGTATAGATGTACTTTGAGTGTCGTGTGCATTTTTAACGATTTAACGAAGAGTCCACCTATTTTGTAAATAAAATAGAATTTTACACTTCGTCGTAATTAATTAGATATAATAGGGAAATATTATGAAAGCTTTATTTGAATATTTCCTAGTGTCACTTTGCCATATTATAGTTTACTGTGTTTGTAGTTCACAGTGCCGTGTAGTCTGATAAAATTAAGCATAGTAGTTCTTCCGATTCGTTTTGTTGCGTCCAGTTGAGGGATAGACAATTGTAATAAGAACAGATAAGTAGGGAACCTTTTAAAACGATCTTAAATTAAAAGTAAATGTTCATAATTATGTAGTAGACCGTTAAAATATTAGCTACGATTTTTTAACAATTTTGTTACCTACCGTTGGACCATTTCGTCGTGTCTCTGACATGGACTAAAACTCACGGTCAGCTGTCGTAAAACGTTTAAATGCCGTACGACTAACGTGGATGACTATTGTTTTTTAAGATTTCCAACTTGCATTTATTGCATTCGGCAAGTATTCAATTAAACGCTCAATTATTAAGACATTTCTACATTCCGTTATGTGATAACTTATTTCAGTCTTAGGTTCAGCGGCTATCAGGAATTTTATATTACTATTATTAGTACAAATGTAACATCTGAAATGTTTTATATTGAAATATAATATTTTATTGCTAAATTATATGTTGTTTAATTTCTTCTGTTATCCTGAACATCAGAAAATTATTTTCTGTGGCGACAATGAACGCGTACTCTTAAGTCCAATTCGAGGTTATTTTTAGGGAGATACTTTCTACACTAGCATAATGAGTTATCTTTCTCAGAGTGTGAAAGCAATATATTAATAAGTAAATAACGGTAAAGTGTCGCAGAATACGCTGGAGTGAAATATGTTTGCTTAAAACTCGAAGGACCAAATGCAGAATAAACAACACCGCGCAATAGAAAAAATATATTACTTTTATAATTCACATTGTAGTTAACAAAATAATAAAAATTATCATAAACGTAAATATTTTGTTTTTATCGCTATAAAATCTGTGGATCGACAACATTGTCGTTTAAATCTGCGCAAACAGAAAATCCTACTAAAATAACCAGTAAATAAAATGTAATCAATGTGAAATTTGCGTCAGCAGATTCGAGCGTGACTAGTTTCAATTACCCGTACATCTCAAATTAACACTTCAACTCCTAGCATAATTGATATTGATACTGCGGATCACAGAGTACATTAGTATATAATGAAATATTCCCAGTTTTTGTATAGACAACACCACTGGGGTCCAAATGTGTTGCCCAATAACAATAATTTATAATAAGGTATAGATATAAATAAAAGGTTTTAGTTTAAAATACAATTTCTACAAAAATGATTTTTCTAAATCTTGTGTTCCACAAGTTATGAATTTTTTAATTTGTTTTTTATTTCAGGTGTAAGTTGCATTTTTCGACATACAATATTGCTTTCCAGCGTCGATCTGTAGCACAAGCGTGCTCCAGTTTAATTTATTGTCTATTATCATGAAATTCCTACTATTAGGTTACACTAATCCTATAATTATTTATTTCGTTCAAATTTTCGTTAATGAAATACTCCTCTCAAGTTTAAATACATTTTTTTAAACTGGTATTTTGTTATTGACTGTTGACGTTTGATGGTAATAGTTTTTTTTAATTTTAATTTATTTTCATCTGGGAGAAAAAAAAACTGTTATTTATTTAAGATATGTAGCAGGATTTATGTAATTATGATTATATAATAATAGTAGGAATGACTGTCAATGTCAACAAATTTATGACAAATGAAGGGTATTTACAATACTTTTTGTATTTTGAAAATATATACAGTTGTGGTTGGACGCAGATTTATATATATAATACTAGTGAATATAATAAATATTATGGAGACCTAATATGTTAGTTTAGTTTTACATGGTTTATTACTAAGCCTGCACTATGACAATATTTTACATAAATATAAAATACTAAATTTAAATAATATATAATTTAATTTTGGATTACAGCTATAAAATAATTATTTGTATTAGTACCAACTAAATTAAGGTAATTCAGGTTTCTGGGAGACCATATTCTACAAACCACTACCTGTATGTGTTTGGCAATTTGGACTAAGCAATCCTATTACAAGTCAAACTTTTTTAAATTACTCAACACTATCTACCTTTTTTTTATTTGGTATAACCAAAAAAATATTGTGACATATTTCTCATTAAATATGAGAAAATATAATTAAATAAAAATATGTTATACAACACGATAGATATAAATAAGGCGTTATGTAACCCTGTAAAACAAAAAAATGTAAACATACTTGCATACTAACAAGAGGTCAACAGAAGGGAGGCCAGGTAACTGAAAAAAAACTACAAACTTTTATCTATTTATTCATCAACATACATAATATCTACATTTGCACAAATATCTTTACTTAGAAACATTTTAATAATAGCTCCTTATAATACTTTCATAATATTCACTTCAAAGTGTGAACATGTACAGAGCTCAGGTGACGAGATACCAACTAATATTTGGCATTCACATCAAATAATTATCATCATTTTTAAGGATATGAATTTATATGTATAATAAATTAGTATGTACGGTTTAATAAGGAAGCAAACTAATATTTACAAGTGATAGTAACACTAAGAATTTATCAATGAAAATACTCAGTATACATAGTTTGTTCGGAAAACATTACTCGGTAAACACATTTATTTTCCAAATAGACATAGATAAATGTAACTTAGTCATAGTGAAAAAATATTTTGTATATAAACTGAATGCTACATGCACTTTTATAATAAAACTGCCATCTATTGTAATAAATGACGGACTAATTTAAAATTTGGAAAGCAAATACTTCATTCAATTAACAAAAATCTGTGTGACTAAATGAATATTAAAAACTTGAAATTGACATATTTACATACACCAGCAAAAACCAATCAAAGCTTTCACAAAGTTGTATTAAGATTTCATGGAATGTTTAAGCTTACACAGAATGACTAGATACAACATTGTACAAATTGATAGCAACTTATTACATTTCTTTTTTAACTTTCTATATTATAATAGGTAATTTCTTAAAATTTTAATTACAATGTGTATCTAGTCAGTTCAATATTGGGGCACTGTTACATGATATAACATGCAAGTCTACCTGTTCAAATAAAGTTGTCTAAAACACTCCAATACAATCCAGACATGCTTCAATAAACACCTAAGATGCACAAGCATAGAAATGAAAAATCTGTTGAAAAATTTTAATTTATGCAAATATGAAATTTATTTTTTTGTGTTATGAAAAACTTTCTCATACTGCACAAGTATCCAAATTTGTTACATTTTAAACCACACCAGAGACATTATGCACAGGGACACAGAACTACTGAAATCATAAAAATTAAAGAATAATCAAATCACATGGTATAAAAAAATTAAAGAACAATATTTCCTGGTGCTGTATGTATGGTGGTAGATAAAATTGTTATTCCTTTTAAGATTGTGCTAAGATCAGGTGCTGTACAGAATCATAGTCTTCATGGTTACTATATAAATACATTTACAGAAACACTATAAAACAAAATGTGATTCTGAAATATGTAAGTCCAACACTTATTCATATTAAACTTCAGAAGCTTTATTCCTTGATTATATTAATATATTTTTGCTTCACACACTGGATTTGTGTATTCAGGTCATCATCAGGTTGGCAGAGTATCCAGTGCATTGTCTACTGAAATACAATTAAAACACACATTCAAACCATCAGAAAATTAAAAATATCAAATTATTCACTAAATAATGATACAAATATTTTTCATATCTGGATGTTTTTCCAGACTCATTAATCAAATCATAAATTTTGTAACTCCATATAATTTTGTTAGTTTATTATGAATTTATATTCATAATTTTTAGTATGTTTCCATAGATATGCAAGAACATAAGCCAGTTAATTTCTAACAGACAGTCATAGATAGACCTCAGTAATTGTTCCACATGTCAAACACATATAATGGTGTCATATGAAATTAGCTATAAATGAATATTATTATAAAGTCTGTAGTGCCCATTTGCATTATTTAATATCAACTTATAAAATCATTAAGTAACCTAATCTCACTCACTTCAGAAAACTTGTTGATTACAATTAGTACCTATACTAAAAATTTATTTTTATTCATTCTATTTTCAATCATATGTTACCCATTTCATTTTTTAGGATCTGCTTTATGTAAATATATTAATTTAAAACATATTTGATGCAGTGGCTGCAATAAAGCAGCCAAAATTGTTTACTCACAATTTAAGGGAGTGTCAATAACTTATTTCCTATTCTGCAAGTACATATCTACTATCCAGGACAAAAAATTCTAGGATGATTCCAAATGAATTCTATGTGACACATATGCATACATACAGCCAATCAGACAAAAATATAAAGGAAGCCTACTTTACATTAACATTTCTAAAGTATTCAATGTTAAAATTTATCCTCATTGATATATAGAGTAAACTTGAAATATTATATAAAACAATGATGTCGAGAATAGCTCTCCTGAGACATCAAAACTGAAGGAACAGGGAGATTGCCTAATCTATTGTAACTCAGGATACATGATAACCGGTCACTATTCGCTCAGAATAAAAGATGAATGGAGCCTATTTTCTTCACAGGCAGCCTAGTAGATCAGTAACAAAAGGCTGGTTCCCGTTTTCCTTTTACCTGAGAACTCATTGGTTACTCAATGTGATGTTACTCAATGCACATAGACAACAATGAGCACTTATCATCAGGTCACCTGACTTGTTTGTGACACTTTATATTAAAAGAAATTACAAGTTCATTGATTTGTCATAAAATAAACAACATGTTTCCAACAGCTTTCTTACTAGTAATAAAACTTTCTTTCTTACTAGTATTAAAACTTTCTTTCTTACTAGTAATAAAACTTTCTTTCTTACTAGTAATAAAACTTTCTTTCTTACTAGTAAGAAGTATGTAATAAATATTAACAAACAACTGGATTAATAAGGCCTAATTTATTAATTATTAACTACATTGTTGTACTTTATGATACTGAACTGAGTAAATAAATAAATTTTAAATTAAGCAAATACTTACACTTAACTTCAAGTTAAATTTCTTCGTAAGTTACTGGTTACCCATTTTCACCTTTGACGTCATGTAAATTCCAACAATGAGGCCAAAGAGACCGATAGCAGACCCAAAAATTTCTACGATAAGAATCTTGACAAAAAGGGCAGCGTTTGCCGCGTCAGCCAGCGCGGCACCTGAGCCCACAATACCCACAGCGATGCCACAGAACAGATTGACGAGGCCCACGGCCAAACCAGCTCCAAACATAACATACCCAGCCATCCAGTTCTGCTGCTTTATGGTAATATCGATCAACGGTTCCGTGTACCTTTCTAACATACCAGACAGCACAATTGCTGTGATTAAGCCGTAAATGGCCACAGCTTCGCAGAAGATAACAGAAATCAAGTTCTTGGTCTTGATTCTAGGAGCCTTGACACCTCCTCCCACTATGCTCACGCCTGTTGTATGGATACCCATTGCCGCTCCCACGACTGAGAACGCCACGGCGAAGGCGATTCCTAACGTTCCCCACATGTAGGGGGAAGTATTCTCTAGGAACCATCCGAAGCTTATCTGCTCACCCTTTCCGTTGAGTAGGTAGTACAGCGAAAATATTGGTACAGTAATCCCCACCAGCAGCACGAAAAGATAACTTAAGAAGTATCTCATCTTAAAAAATAGGAAGAGTCAATTGGAGTCGTTGAACCTCGCAATCCCACAAGGGAAGGTCTTTTTCTCTCCTATTTCTGCCTTGACAGAAAACTCAAAACGGAGAAGTCTTGTGATCACAAGATGTCAGAGACAAGAACAATATTGCCATAACAAATAATGATATATAGATAAACAAGTTTATGAAAATTATTTTTGTTAAAAGTAAATAAAAAAAATATTTTTATCCATAATGCTTATTAAAATAATATTATTTGATTTCTATCAACTCGCCTCGACACACGCCGTAAAACACTGAAGTAGTTTCCCTATAACTAGATTAACAGTTACATTATAGTTTTATACTACACTATTTAGAATTTTTAGTAACAAAATACTATAACTTAGAGTTCTTTGTAGTTTAAAAACTTGTACCTGCCTCGAGTAGTGAATATAAGGCAAAATATTATTAGTAATGGCAATAAATCTGAATGGTAGTCAAATGGGATTTTTTTATAGATGAAGTAAGGTATTGAATACAAGCACCTGTAGTCTGATAAAAAAAATGTATTTACTGACTGCACGTGTCCGTTTGAATTAGTGGAGAAATTTATGTAATAGGTTGTATTATCAGAAATAAAGGATTACTACTTTTGTAATAGATTTAAATTACCCTAAAATTTAAATATTTTTTTATTATCTTATCATCTTTTGATATAAATACACTTTACTGTACATAAAAGTACTAATCGAAAGATTCAAGTTAAAATTTGCATAACATACGTTATTTATTTATATATAGGTGATTAATAAAATGTATGTATAAATATGTAAAAATATAAATATATGTGAATGGAAAGCAACTTGAACTTTGTGCGAAATTAAAAAAATGTTGAAATAAAATAAAATTTGAAAATTAAACCATACCGTCGCTTCAATAAATGTCTATCTTCAGTGGATCCCAAAGAAGGTTTCTTTTATTATTTAAAGTTATTAAAAAATACTTACTACTATTTATATATATTTAATTCATATCCAATCAAATCTGCCTTTGAAGTTTAAAGCTAAACTTGAAAGTTAGTCTAGACTTAAAAGTTAAAATCTAGTTTTCAATGACTATTTTTCACAAGAATGCTTTTGACGTGAAATTTTGATTAAAAGTATGACATTTCCCTCAATTGTAACATAAATTTATTATAAATTTTTATATATCTACTTATGAAAAGTTTTCTATATATATTTTGATAAGCCTGAAATTTGAAACAATCTGTTGAGCCTTATTCCTAGCATTAATTTTGTAGCCCACACTTACTTTACTTTACTTTTCTTAAGGAAACTATCGTACTATTTTTAACGTTCATAATATTACGTAGAATGTATTGTGACAACAGTTAATATATTATTTAAAAAAAAAAACCAAGTGAATCTTTAAGCCTCAAATTGTAAATGAAATATATTCGTATTTTCTGTAATATAAAAATTTATTTTACATATATCAGCAACTGGTCATCACAACAACAGGGCATTACATTACACGGTGAATGTAACTAATCTTGCTGTTTCAGGTCAGTTAAGAGCCTTCCTTTCTGAACAGCGTAAGCAGAGAATTTTTATTTTTATTGTAAACGAAAGTCTGATTAAGGAATACTCTTGAATTTATTAGTTCAAACACTTCCTCCTTGATAGCAATTTAAATTGTAATCTATCTTACATTTCATAACGTGATTTTAATACATTTCGTTTTATTAGCGTTTAACATAAGGGTAAGACCAGTATACCACTTACGAACCAGTATTATTATATACATCGTCAAAGCATTGTTTTCTTGTACCTACTTTAATATACTTACTCAGTTTTTTTTTTATTAGTGAGATTGTTCTGCACGCTTGTATCAGAGCCAAATTTCATAGACATATGATTTTAAGCTCTCATTGATTTGTAAATAAGGGTAAACATTAATATTAAATTCCCATCATTTTTATAACTATCGTATGTAGTCAATTGTCATGATATGCTAGCATGATATTAGTCTGTGGTCATGATTATGCCTTGTCAAGGTGACTTTATACTAAAGACATGTCTTTGTATTTTTTTAAAGGAAAATTATATAGTTGATATTTTACTTCTAAAAATGTAATCTTTACTTAAAGTTGCTCATTTTGGGTACAACCAAGCATTAAATTAGGGCATGCGGTTTTGTGTTGCAAAAAAATGGTGTAGAAAATTAAATATGATCTAACTATGAAGTCAGAATTTAAACATGCTGTCCGCTTACGCCAAGTTTATTGTTCGATATTCATACCTGTTTCTTTTGACTGTAAGTATTATTTCCACGACTTTATCAGTGATACCTTTACTATTCCACAACTTTCCGTCTTTCACGGATCCTACAGTGGGCTTTGAGACGCGAGGTACGATTCTAGCAAATCGATTTATAGCTTGGGATAATCTTATCGAAGAAACAAGACCATCACGACGACTCGCGGTTAATCCCAAAGATATAGAAGATCAAATGAAAATGAACCGAACTTACAGTAATAGAGTGGCGCATGATAAGTCAAGGTCTGGTCGCGGACGACCTAAAAAAGAAAACAAGAAAAAAAAAGAGAAAAATCACAATAACTTTGCGAAAACGTCATACAGGGCTCCTGAAACCTATATATCTAAGGTCCATGTGCACTGGGGATTTGGTAAAAATGTAACATATGAAGATGAAAATGCAGCTTATTTAAAAAATCATACTAGGCGACAGTGGATTACCCTCAAGGATATGCAGAGAATTAAACCAGGGCTTCACAACTATGCATATGGTGTCTGTGGATCACCAATTCCAGATTATGCTCATCTTGTTGTTACAAGCTCTGATGAATCATCAATGTTAACATTTGAAAATGTAATAAAAGTTTGCCAAATGCAATCATCACTGATTGAAGTTGATGGCTATGAATATTATAATTTGTGCCAAAGGACAGAACATTCTGAGGAAGCATGTTGTCCAATATGGAGTGTACCTAATTACATAGCTTTAATTTCAGGAAAAGATTCATGTGAAAATATTACTGAGTCAGATGTTGAAATTGTGGTAGATATTCTTAAGAAATGTGCAGGTTATTTCCATAATTTCACTTTGATGGCTTCATGCGAATTAGAAAGATGCAGTGTACCTAAATACTGCTCTCAGTATGATGCAGTGTACAATCTTTTATTTTACCTGATAGATGGATTTTCTTTTTCCCCACCTGACTTTTCTGCAGTGTTTGTAAAGGATACTATGTTATTTCTTCCTTTGCCTTGTAGCAGCACAGTTCTGCCCTATTATCAAAAATTACAAAATACTGATCTGTCTAACCATACACTTATTATTCCTGCAATAGATTTTGGTTTAAAAAATGCTTTATTTGATTTGTGGATTATACAAGACACCTGGCTTATTGGCCTTGGAGGAATATTTGTTTTTATGTCTGTGTGGATATATACCAAGTCCGTCATCCTGACTGTCTTGTTATTTACAGCGATAACATATTCTCTTGGTATTGCCTACTTCTTGTATGTTTATGTGTTCAATTTGAATTTTTTTCCTTTCATGAATTTGTTAGTTATAGTTGTTGTGATAGGTATTGGAGCTGATGATGCATTTCTTTATGTTAAAATTTGGAAAATGGTTGGAAAACAACTAATACATGATAATATCACAAATGATGAGAATTTGACTGATATGAAAAATGTTTGTAGTGCTGGAGAGACAATTCTCGTGCAGATACTTGCGGAAACGTTAAAACACTCTGTGTTAGCCATATTTATAACAACACTGACAACAGCTGTTGCATTTTTTGCTTCCTATGTAAGCTACATTCCAGCCATAAACTGTTTCAGCATTTTTGCTGGCACAAGTGTTTTGGTCAACTTTTTATTAATGATAAGCTGGCTGCCTGTATCAGTATTTATCTTAGATGTTAAATTGTGTACTAGTAAAAAAACAAGGATGTTAGAAATATTTTGTAAGATTATTACTGAAGTTGGAGAGGATATCAGAATTATATTGAATAGGCTTATAATGAATTGTATTACAAAATTGCATTTAGGGTTTGTAGTAATATTGGGTGCTATAGGAATTTGCAGTATTATTGTAGTCTTTTACTATCCTGGCCTACAATTGCCAGATTCTAAACAGTTTCAACTTTTTCAGATATCACATCCCTTTGAACGTTATGATATTGAATATAGAGATAGATTTTTGTTCGAGAGATTTAGTAAGGACATTGGAGTAGGAAGCAAAATGCCTCTTAGGTGGATATGGGGCATTAAAGCTATTGACAATGGAAATCATATGGATCCTGCTTCAACAGGTCACCTAATATTTGATAAGGAATTTTCTATATCTGACCCTATTTCCCAGCAGTGGTTATTAGAATTTTGTGCAAGAATAAAACATCAACCATTTTATCAGCATACTTTGGGTCCACTTCTACCAAATTGCTTTATTGAAGGTTTTAAAATGTTTATGACTAGACGCTGTATAGATAACATAGACAAAATAGACAGATCACCATGCTGTGAGATGTCACATTTTCCTTACTCAAAAGAAATTTTTAATTTCTGTATAGTACAGGCTACAGAATTATTATATCAAACGCCTCGGGAGCTCTTCATGCCGGGTGTTGCGGGACCTAAATTCTTCAGAAACTCTTATCCTCCGCTTATTGCAGCGCTAGTTATAGAATTTGAAAGTGTTGTTCCATATTCTATGTCTTACAAAGATATGGATAATTTTTTTAATCAGCTAGAGAATTGGACGCAATATGAACTGAAATCTGCCCCACCTAGTTTGCAAAGTGGTTGGTTCTTGTCTGATCTCCAGTTTTACGATCTGCAGAGAACATTGGCTAGTGGAACTGTTATGGCTTTGTTGTTATCAGCTGGTTTAGGTTTTTTTGTCCTTATACCTGCCACTTTAAGCGTGGTAGTCAGTCTATGTGCACTGTTGGCAATGATGTTTTCTTCGACCGTAACCGTTGCGGTTTTAGTATTAAGTAATTGGAAATTAAATATCTTAGAGAGTGTAGCAATTTCGACATCCGCAGGGTTAGCTGTAGATTTTAGTCTCCATTATGCCCTAAGTTATATGAACTCTAGTGGCCCAAAATCAACGAGAGTCAAATATGCCCTGTCTGCCTCCTCGGGGCCTACCGCTGCAGCAGCGTTGACGACCGGATTCGCAGGCATATTTCTTTTGCGTTCGAATCTCCTTCCCTATTCCCAAATAGGGACATTTTTAGCTTTAATTATGTCTGTTAGTTGGGTGTACGCAACTTTCTTTCTATGTTCGTTGCTTTATTTAGTTGGTCCCAAATCGGTAAAAGAACCGCCTATAGAAGAACGTAAGTCTGTGTCTCGCGTGAGTTCCATATGTTCGGAAGTACCTAATTTAGAAAGTCATGAACTTGAACATCTGGCTGATAGTAATCGTACAAATATTACACATTCTCATAGCCCGTCGAGTATAAGTGCTACTACCATAGTCTTACACGATGAATATGAAAATTCGCTCAAGAAACTAGAGGACAAAAACAATATTGTTGTAAATAACGACTGAATTTACTATCTTATTATATTGATATTTTAACGCCCAGTTTTGGAAGTATTATGGCAATGTAGCAGTATTAATTAAAGTAAGTATTTTTGTATAATATCTACATTTTTTCCTTTTCTCTGTATACTTTTATTATTTACATACCTAGTTATTTATATTTTTTTGTAAATTATTATTTGTCTTTTGTATATTAATATGAAAACGATAATTGTGACAATAATTATCATCTAAATATTTCACACACGACAATATAAAAAATAACGAGCTTAGCTTGGCCAATTTATGTTGCTAATTTTTAAAGATTTCATTTTGTATTAGCCGTAGAGTTACAACTTGTAATATAATTATGAATCTATGGAATTAATGTCAATTCACAAGCACAATGATATTTAAATATTTCTATTAATTTCTACAATGAAAAATAATTTACTCATGGAGTATGTAAATCATTTGGGAGGTCAAAATATTTTTTGTAACTGTAAGTTGAGATAATTATTTTGACAATTTAAACAGATTTGTAAGCATCTAACTATTTCAATTTGCAATTAAATTATTGACATTAAAGTCAATAATTAATAATATCCACTAATCGTGACAGTTATTTCTTAAATCTACTAAATCTTGCGTTTGCAACTAGATATTGTAAAAAGGTTTCTTTTCGGCAAAGCCGGCATTTGGAAATTATTGTTGCATAAAATATACGAGATTTCAATGTTTATGTATATTTATCGTAATTTATATATTTTGGAATAAGCACAATAGCATGAACTTAATCAGTTACTGCGTATCCAAATCTCGACATTACTTTACTAAATTATGTGAAATACCTACTCAGTTTTGCAAATATTGTTTACTATAAAATAATAAACGTCGAGCTAGTCACGCCTCCGCATTATGATGAGATGACCCCGTAGCATAGCACGATTCCTAGCCACGGCAGACATTTGTGACATGTTTGTCGTCCGGTCATGAGTGTTTGTCATAAAACATTTTTTTTAAATATCAATCAGTTTTGTCATTTGGACAGTTTTGTAACTATTTATTTGAGGGTATTTATTGAGGTAAACAATTGCAGTTAAAGTGACATAAATGAGACCTTCTTACTAGTGTTGACAAATAATTAAGATGTACGTATTAACGAATGTTCAACTTATGTCGTCCATAAAAAATATAACAGTACCTTCTTATTTAATGTAAAAAGTATTAGAGAAATTATGAATGTTATTAATATGAAATAGTGAATATCTCATTTTTATACTCGTGACAAGTTTTCACTTTTCAGGCTTCTATTATAAAATTTACTTTTGAAATGGTTCTATTAAGCGTAGTATTGAAGCTGCAAAAATATTCCTTTGTTTACTTTAGATCTACCTCGATGTTAACTCAAATTTCACAATCTATTTCAAATTGTTAAATGTTTTCTTACTCTATGAACACGGGCCTATTCTGATAACATAAGTTTAAATATGTTGTTAATTTTAAATCAGTTATTAAATCGTGTAAGTGACAAAACGACATTTGTACCATACATGTTGTTATTACAACATGACCTGCAGACATGCAATAAGAATATAACGCTGAAAAGGGTCGGTCCCTTATGGTACTTAGTTGGCTTGCATACGCATAATATTTCTTACATCGATGTAATATGTAAAGGAGTTTAATCTCAAGGTGTATATATTTTATTTAGTCAATACGTTGTAAAGGAAATTTCTTTCATATATATTATTACGTGATGCTAATGGCGGCGATTATAGTACCTAAGTACATAATTATATCATGTATCCACTTTTAAATGAATGTTTTCATTAGACGTCAAGAAATTTTGTTCACTTACAACTTAGTGTAAAAGAAATAAAATGTTGGTATTTGTAAAACTATGTTTGATTTGTTGAAGTTTGATGCTGAATTATAAAAATACCCAAGATCAATAACTGCAAGCTATAGACGTCTGTGAGCATTATCAAATAGAACCACCGTATTATTCGATTTGCAAACCCGGTTGAGTTTAATTCGTCAGGTTTGTAATTTAGCAAAGCGTACGACTCAACTTTCATGACACGTAATATAGTCCCGAAATCCACATTAACAGTACAAATCGTGAACGGTCATACAAACCAAATAATAAGTATCTGTACAAATGGCCATGATGATGCTTCTATGTATCGATTTAATAAACCTATATCAGAGTATAATGAAACTGAAGAAGTATAGTGCTGGTCATTCCTTCGATGTAGTACGCGAAATTCAAATTTTCTTCCATACGTAATTGCAACCATTAAAAATGTCATAAAATTCTGAATAATAACTTATTGGTTTTTCTCTATATATTCCTTGGGATCGCGTAGTTTTCATAAAAATAATATTATCTGGAAATATTCATATTCAACATAGTACAGGATGTCTCATAAGTACCCAACGATTTCAAAAGTGTGTCTTGACTAGCGGGCGCCACAGAGGGGAGCGGGGAGTGCGGCATTAGCTAGCGCGTTCGGAGAATTTTTAGTTGCCGCCATGTCGTTCACGGGAGAGAACGCGCTTTTTGCGTTCGAGCCTATTTTGAAAACAATAAATCGCTTATTCGTGTACGGCGCCTGTATCGTCTCAATTATCGATTGAGGCATATTGGTGAAACGCCCAGCAACTGTACCATACTCTCATGGGTTCGGAGTTTCAACACTACCGGAAACAACAGGAAGCCAGAAATCTGGGCGTCCAAGAAGTGTAAGAACGGATGAAAACATTGAGTTGGTGGCAAGTTCGGTGCGACGTCAACCTCAAATAAGCATTAGAAAACGGCAGTCACAATTAGGCATGTCCAGAGCGACTGTTCATCGAATTTTGCGTTCTGATTTGAGTTTGAAGCCTTACAAAATTCAGATCGTACAGGAATTAAGAGAAACCGATTTTGATTTAAGACTGAATTTTGCAAACACAATGTTGGAGGAATTTGACGATTACAAGAACATCTTCTTTAGTGACGAAGCTCACTTTCATTTGGACGGCTATGTCAATCGGCAAAATTGTCGTTTCTGGGGCAACACGAATCCAGGGCTGCTCCATCAACGACCTTTGCATAGTCCGAAGGTAACCGCATGGGTGGCTATGTCGGCGAAATGTGTCATCGGACCTTATTTTTTAGAACACGCAAGAGGCAGAACTGTCACCGTAAATTCGGCGCGTTATGTGGCCATGCTATGCAACTTTTTCGAGCCAGAGCTTCAAGAATGTGAGCATTACAATGTCCGGACATGGTTCCAACAGGATGGAGCCACATCCCATACAACTAACAACTCAATTGAAACCCTACACCAATTGTTCCCCGAAAAAGTCATTTCAAGAAGGGGTGACATTGAATGGCCCCCCAGAAGCCTGGATTTGTCGCCACTCGATTTTTTTTTTATCTTAAGTCCAATGTGTATGAAATTTCCCCGCAACCTTTGAACGACTTGAAGACCAATATCAGAGAAAAAATTGCGTCCGTAGATAGACCTCTTCTTCACAAAGTTTTCAGAAACTTTCACTCAAGACTCGAAGAATGTCGCCATCGTAGTGGTCATCTCAACGATGTAATTTTCAAAAAATAAAAATTCCTTTTTTTTTAAATTATTTTGGCAATATTATATTTTAAAACCAATAATTAGTTTAATTTTTTGCATCATGAAATCTTTGGGTACTTATGAGACTCCCTGTATATGTATTGGTCATTTGCATTTTTTTAATTCTTTATAAATTGTGATTCGTATTTTTATAAACATACGATGCGAAAAACTTGAAATTGTAAAATGAAAGAAAATTTGAATAACAAACCCTAGCCTTGGAATTTCTAATTACTAATTACCTACCATATTGTGTCTTATTATATGTATAGATATGTAATAAAAACGTAAGTATTAGATGAGACTTAATCTTACGAATGACACTAAGTGTTAACACATTTCGGTATGGTAGGAAAGGTAATTGTCTCTAGTAGTCGATAAGGAAACTACCGTGAATCATGTGTGTAGTCGGTTTTTGTTCGCTGTTTTAAGTCACTGAACTTCCTCTCTACTGATGCGTTAGTGAATGGAAGCACATGTAAAAACTGCATCACTATTTTTAAATTTGGAAACAAATTTCGTCCTGCGACGTTTTTAAAGCAGAGTAGCTTCCCCAGTATGTTTCGGCGTCGTCGCCCATATCAAGCCCATATTGAGTGAAATCCAGCATAATATGAGCTCGCCATAAAAACAAAACGTAGGATCGAAAACAGTATAAGTGTGTTTCTAATTAAACTAGACAATAGAAACAAATTAGTCGTTGTATTAGTTTCTAGACAGGGACTTTCCCACGTAGTGTTGTACCCACTTATAATACACAAAATGCTAATGTCTGTAGTAAAAAAGTAATCTGTAACATGTGTAACATTCGATATAACAGTTTTATACTAATAAGAGAACGTCCGAAGAGATATTTATCGGTTGGTATAAGTGTAATATTCCCCACGTTTTCCCCGCTTAAAATTAATCCCCAATCGACTTATCAAATTCTCTCTGTCATTGTGTCGCTGTCAAATTAAGTCACCACAGACTACTTAGAAATGAATTCGTAGGCGGTCGCTGGTCCTACTGCAAACACGTTATTGTGACACGCCGGAACACTTATTCGAAAATAACAAAATTTAACATAATTATATGTAAATTTGAATTTCGATTTAACGTGTATTAAGAATCTGAATTTTCGTAGATAAGGAGCTAATATAAAAATAAAACAAAACAATTACACATTAATTCTTTTATTTGCCCAGAAAATATAAATGAATGATTGCAAGAATGATACCACTTTAAGTTACAGACTACATACTGATGCTACAATTATTACATATTACATGACCCGACCCTGCCCGTACCTACTCATAAAAGATCGTTCACAAAATATATTTTTATGAATATGGAACTGTAACCGCAAGTTCGTTCTGGATCGAACAAAGTGTATTGTAAATGCAAAAACTTTTGTGAACGCATAATTATTTGCATGGGAAATAATTAAATGCCTTGAATTGGATCTCGTCGGTTCGGATCGCTTTGTACATTGTACACTGTCTTATTTCAATTAAATGTATATAATATGGCGGTTATGCCGGCCTTTCATATCAGTACTAAAAACTTAAAACAAACCAATGGTTTTACCACGAATTTGTGATGCGTTGTCTTAAATTTTAACATATCGAATAAGAAAAATAAGTTATTAAACTATGTTTCAAAACATAAGTAGGAACATCGAGGAGTAAAATATTTAATAACAAAAATATACGTAGGGCAACAACTGTAACAAAAGGCCGACGGAGTGTGT
Organism: Megathymus violae; assembly: GCA_003671415.1. Taxonomy (NCBI): domain Eukaryota; kingdom Metazoa; phylum Arthropoda; class Insecta; order Lepidoptera; family Hesperiidae; genus Megathymus; species Megathymus violae. The sequence goes on along the minus strand of PDGT01000015.1, from coordinate 3,049,475 downwards.
ATAAACAATCATAAAAACTATGAAAAAAATTCAATGTAAACATTAATACAAAACGTACAAAAATGGCATAAAATGTACTCTCGGTTGTGTGAAGTTGCACGCACCAAATGTAAACACGACGTCCGTTTACGGTAATCCCAAGCCACACGTAAAATAACTGTTAATCTACCCGCATTACGATGAATATCAAGGATGAAGTCGGACGAAATATATAAACAAAAAAATCCCTACAAGTCCAGAAAAAAACACATAGCCCTAAGTACTGGACAGCGAAATCAACGGCCTATCCGAGCTACTTAACTTGTGACTCCTATTTGAACTAGACTAATTGACCGGTCTAATAACTACACTAACACCTGCACACCACGTTAGCGGCTCGTTCACGGAAGCGGACAGTTCAAGATAAATTCTTCTATATCCTATAAATTTAAGAGAAATTCATCCAACGACGCATTACAAATCTACATCGGAATCACATTCAACGTTTGCGTTTTCGCTCTTAGCTCTATGTACTTTATCTATGGCGAACTTAAGGATACTTTGAAATACAAGCTATGTATATTTTGTATTACTTAATTATTTATCGGCCTCCATACGAGTTGAGGGCTTTCGAAATGAATCTTCGGAAGCATAAATTCCAGAACACACAGGAGTCACCCGGCCGCGTGTACCCTAATTATAGAACTATACAACACCTACTGAATTATTATTTGTTACTAAGACTTCACCGACCACCGTTTAGTTAAAAATACGGCAGCATTAAAAATATCGACCGTCATAAAAGTCGCATCACAAACGTAGGAGACCGCAAAACGTATATATATATACACACAACCACTGGCTACCAATGGACGTGCAGTTCTCCACGAAGGGACGCAACAACAAAGAACCATGCATTTCCAGAGCTATAAATCCTCCATCTGAACTTGGATGATTACTACCGTTCACCAGTAATGTTGTTTAAAACCAACATACGTTCCTAGTCTGGTACAATACAATTTGTTAAACCACTAGCTGTATACATCTGTATGATATTGGCATGCCAAAATTAATGATCATTAATGTTAGCATATTACACATCTCATTATTAAAACTGCACTAAACTTATATATACATCTAGTTTCGATAGGCGTAACGCTCAGACAACAACATATTTGAATATAGTTGATAGTATCAGGCGTTACTTTGCGGAAATTTGCGGATTGTTGCAAAGTAAATTAATACTATTTTAATATTTGAATATGTAAGTGTACTAAAAGTGTTTTACTAAAAGACCAAAGTTTACCAACATGACGTAACAAGACTACTAAATAAATATTTTACACAACACAGTTATAATCGAGCGCTAACAAACTGATAACAATTTCTCATCTTTCTCTCGTGTTATCCCCGTCTCACTCTAACGAACGTGGATCGACGCGGACATATTGTCACAACACACGTACACGTACGTGGGTGAAAAAGAGACTATACCTCAGTCCCGGTTAAATAATAAGCAACCCATTTAAAAAAGCAACAGTAACAACTTCAACCGACATCTTGTGGGGTTTTCAGTAGTAAAATAATCTTTTCGCTAGTGATCTAAATACATATTAAAAATTAGTAGACGACTACTTCGGTTAAGGTTTAAATTTCATAACGTTACCGTTACCTACCAACCCACCATTAATCACCATAGTGAATTCTCTCTTTCTCGCCCTCTCTCTTTCTCGCTCACGAGAGGTCTAGCTATCGGTTATCAGAGTAACCACAATTATGGCTTTTACTGTGGTATGGGTACTAACGATATGTTGTATAGTTGTGTATTATACATTGAAAGTTCGACTCAGTTCCATGGTCAGGTTAGCTGTGTCCACGATCCACTAATGCATGGATATAATATACATATCGTGAGTACCCGCATCATAGTGAGATACTCGTATATAACATTCAGAACGGTCAAGTTTAATGTGTTGCGTTGATCCACGTTCAAATCAGTTTGATAGCACTTCATTTCTCTTCATTTATAATTTTTGTTTACTTTACAATTAAGATAACAAATATTTTACGGCCCCTCCCGACTGAATGTAGATCCTTTAAGACCACACGCAAGGTTGCTCAACGTCGAAAGGTTAACAATTAACCAGCTGGCATAATTATTGAAACAAATTCCAATGTCATTCCAATTCTCATACGACTACGTTCGAATACGAAGAATGCTTCACGCATCATCGGGAACAGATAGTAATAATTGAAGAAATAAAAATAAATATTGACGTGGGTATTAAAGCATAATGAAAAAATGAAATGAATGACAAAAAAAAAATTAACGACAAACGTTAACATAGTTTGACATATTAACATTGACATGAATTATATTGGAAAACTATACGATTTAGATGGTGACGTCGACATTGAAAGTGGATTGAAATCTATTTCATGACAAATTCAGTTCAATCGGTAATTCGCTTAGCCCGCTAGTTGAAATTACAATTAGAAGTACATACACTTTGTGCGCTTGTTTGACAAGCGTTTCAAAGTATTAAAACTAAATTAACGCTCCCCGGACACCAAAGGACCTACCCCCCCCTCTCGGCCCACACAAGCGAAAAAGACTTAATGTCGCTAAATTAAGTTCAATGTTCTACTGAGGTCGGAGTCAAGTCCCTCTGACGCAGAGCGGTATTCCTACGACCGACAAATGATCACAATAAGCGGAACCCATAATTGTTAATTTACAGTAAAGTTCAATAAACATAGCCCTTTACAAATAACTTACTTTAAAAATCACTATTATTTGCTCATTAAGTAATAAATACGTTAAACGACAAAGCAGTTACGCTGGTTTTCACACGACCCTATATGCGACAAATCGTAAAGATAAGACAAAACTCCTAGAGTAACATTAATATAAAATAAATACGCTTAAGTGAGACGGAGAGTCAAAACATATACCTGAGATACATAAATCTATTCATATAATAAAACTCTAAATGAACTCTTACTGTACATGATTTATGAGAAAAACTACTATTAGGGGCCTTTATTAACGCAAAAGAACAAACAACAATACTTGTTAGAATTTGTGTCTGTTTGTCCGTGCGTTGTACACGCTAATCTCAGAAACGGCTTAACCGATTTCATTATGGTTTTCACTGTGTTGCAGTAAGCATCACTTAACTATATAATTAGATACATTTCTATAGACATTAATTAAACTTACCACGGGAAGGAATGTCAGAGTCACGTCCTATCTCCAGGCGAAAACTCCTCTTCTATACCATGGACTAGGGATGCTATGGATATGAAATTTCGGATCCAGATATGGATACGGATATATGAATAATATTTTATCGGTTTCGGTTACGGTTAAGGATAAGAAATTATTTCGGATTATCCGATTGTTTCCGATAATTTCGGTTACGGATATAAGATCATTTGCGACTTGGAAAAAAAAAATATTTACAAAGTTTGACATTGTTTCTAGGTATTATGTGGTATTGTAATGGCAGAAAAACAAATTAAATAATAAAAACAATCTAAAATCAGAACAACGTGGCTAATGTATCGGCTCGTTCGGCGTAAAGTATTTATAACGTGGCTTATTTAGAATCTGCCTCTATCCGAAACTATCCGAAACTTTATTATCGGATTCCGTTACAGTTTCGGATATATTTTTATTTCAGATATCCAATAGTTTCGGTTACGGTTACGGGGCTCCATAACATCCCTGCCATGGACAAATGTTTACAAGGTTTCTTCTATCTAGTTATAAATCGTGTCCTGGTATATCGCAAGACGGTCGCGTGAAAACTTCAGCGCCAACAGCCGGCCGTCACTGAAGCGATTAGGAGAGCCGAACCCGTGGACACACTGTGCGAACGTAACCTAGCGTGGAATGTATCACGTGACGGCCGACCTTGGCCGGGGTGCGATTCGTGCAATCCCTTGTTCTAAATTTTTAGCTCGTACCATCTAATACAAAGCTTTTAATTCAAATGTAAGCTACCCGAGTAAGCTAAGTTGCACGACTCTTACTTTGCTTTGATTACGACAGAGTAATATAATCTAAGTTCAACGAGAGCACCATAAGACTTGGCTAGTTGATATTTTTTTTTACAAATGGGTTAACCTACAAAGATTGTATGTTTTTATATAGGAAAAAGGTAACATTTTTTTTTACATATTACAGAACTAATAAGCAACGCTTCAACGGGAGCTTGAATACAACCTTTTCAAATTTGAAAGCATCAACTCTGTAAAACAAAACACTAGATTTCCAAACATTCGTTTCTATTAAATATTAACAATCACAAGATTTTTTGTCAAGCTAAGTTACTTTCCGGTATCGTTGCATCTGAGTGTTACAAACAGATTATGCACACATAATGCATAATGAATGCATGATAATGCGTTCAACTATTCATTATATGTAATTGTGGATAATTAGCACGTAGTAACAACATTGTTAGGAACGTGATACTAGAAACAAGATAAACTCGTACAAGGCAATTATCAGCGACACTCAAAACGATCTACGGTGACGCTTTACAGATGTACGCGTACTGTTGATGCGCGCGGATGTTACGCTCGCGTGTCGCCATCGAAATGATTTTGAATGCGACGTTAAAAATTAAATTAAAATTAGCAGAAGCTCGCCTTGGCTCACACAAATCACAAATGACGTCTTAAGCACACACGACTAAGGTTGCACTTCCAACGGTGTTTGTTGACTGCGTCACTAGAAACATAATGCCGGCAAATTATACTTTACTGTCTTTAAGGAAAAATGACCAGTAAAGCCGTTTTATATCCACAAATAGTGCAAATGTTCCAAACGCGTGATAAACGTCGTAACTTGTGAGGTAAACTACTAGTACTAATCATTGAAATAAAATACCAACAAAACGGTAATTTCACAGTCGGTCGACGCACGCGCCGTCTGTCAGCCAACACGCATCGCGTCACAACACGTTGGTGAGTTATTGCTCATTAATTACTCGCTCTATCGTCTACACTGTGTTAACATGCCTCCAATTGACTTAATGATATTTCATTCATATTACTTTAAATTTTAATTGTTGATAATCGTATGAATGAAATCTATTATTACACGTTTTTTTAACTTATGCTATGCATAATTATTTATTTTTCGTTGAAAATAAAATAATTTATTAACAAGCATATCCCGTTATTGCTTATTGCAATTGAAACGATGAATATTATGTGAAAGTTCGTAATTTTTTCAAAAATGTATAATAGATCGGATAACGTCAATGTGACTGTAATCGCACATTTATTACAAAATGTGATTTAAGTAGTTTTGCTTCGGATCATCGGTTTCTTCTCAAGTATACAATATTAACACTGTGTGTAAAACCTGGACCCAGCAATGGGACTGCAATGAGTTGTGATGATGATAGAACTTTATTTAAATCTACTCCAAATTAGAAGAAGCTCACTTAACCTCAGAAGGGACTGCCCGAATCGCCGTTGCGTAACCTAATCAATTGTTAAGAATATCACAGGTCGCTCTAGTGGACGACGCCGTTTCTCTGCCGCGGGTAGCTGTTGTAATCGGGCTTCTTTGCTACGGGCGCTTCGGGGAGGGGTCTAGGCTCTATCTTGGCCTTCTTACCAGACTTAGAAGACAGATAGGTCTTGTAGAAGAACTGCGCGAACAGAACAAAGTACGAGAAATACATGGCCATGGACAGCTTTATGTTAATCTCGCTGATACCGCATGTGTGGGGCGGTGCGGTGGTCATGTAGTTGTGCGCCCAGATGTTGACCACGCAGCCGACGATCATCTGCGTGAGTTGGAGAAAGGTGATTGTCATCGCGAGGAACTTCGGCGGGTACTTGCCCATGCTGACGAGCGCGTAGTACGAGTACATCACACTGAAACAACAGAACATTCAAGTTATCTTTCATAGTGATATCCAGAAAACGAGATGACGCGCCGTGTCGGTGTAACAGGTCATAGTCCCGGGTGCACATTAGTAACATTGAGGGCGTTAACAACGCGTCCTTGGTTACGACGGATGCGCTGAAGCCGCTGACTACCTAGCTCTCAACGAATCCAACTTCACGGTTGCTTTAACAGGGAAGAAGGGTGATTATTAAATAAACAATAACAGTGAAATTTATATCAGTTGCTCAATATTATGCCAGTTACAATGTTTTCGAACCAGTATTCGCTCATTAGGTAGCAGGCAAATGGACTAGCATAACAACTACATATCAATTCATCAATTCTATTTTAAAATAGAAATTCTTGTGAACATACGGCCAATATTTAATTGCCTTCTGGTCTGCGAACCAACCGCGGCGATGAGAATATACGTAACACGTATTATTTACAAATATCTTTTTTATATAATCAATTGCACAATCGAGTCAAATTAAGTGAATTTAGTTTACTCTTATGGTAGTTGATAGGTATGTATTATAGGATCTTTGTTGCTTCCGTTTAGCGGAAAATTAGAAGGAAAGGTCATGTCCTTGTAAGTTGCAAAATCTTGTTTAAAGAATAAATTTGTAACCACAACGTTTGGAATTTCCCAACAAGTTTATGTAAAAAATAATGCTAATAACGTAGAATAAATGTAACTCAATACATACGTATATATGAATATATACAATTTTGCTGTTCTGGACCAATAAGCGTGGACTTTGTTTTAGATATGAAGGTTTTTAAATAAACTTCTACTAAAAATAAATTAATGGCATTCAAAATCTAATCAGATCAAAGTCTCGATAGACCATTTGCATTACCTGATTCGTACCAATGACGTTGCACGATAAAGTTTTGTTTATATCAACTTAATTCTAATGTCAGTGTTATTTTAGCTAGTGTTGAGACGTAATCTACACTTATACATAATAAGGGATTTCCATATTCAACCTTTAATTATGCAACATATAAATAATTCGTAAAGGTATGTAGGGTTTTATGGAAATATTGCTGAGAAAATACTCCGCCGCCAACTTTGACCATCGCTTATTACACGACGTAAAATCTGTCGAAGTCATTTCTATGATTCAAATAAAGTTCTCATTAAATTTGACTGTTGTAATAAGTTTTTCGATTGACCCTACCCATAAGGTATAACTGACCTCTGCAGCCCACATTTGCAGATAAATGATTGCCCATTAAAAAACGCTAGTCGATGACTGTTTTATGTGTTTTTTCGTATTACCTATGAAAAGGCTACTTACCAGGTAGAAATTAGATTTACGTCCACATTTCACTTTATAATCTAATCTAGCAGTGATATGCAACTACAATAGACGTTTCAATATATTTAAATTAGGGATGTTATGGATATGAAATTTCGGATCCGGATATGGATACAGATATATGAATAATATTTTACCGGTTTCAGTTAAGGTTACGGATATTAAATTATTTCGGATTATCCGATTGTTTCGAATAATTTCGGTTACTGATGTTAGATGATTTAAGAATTTGAAAAAATATATAACGTATTTACAAAGTTTGACTTTGTTTGTAGATTTTATGTGGTATTATAATCACCGAAAAAACAAATCAAATAATAAAATTGTCTAAAATGAGAACAACGCGGCAAATGTATCGGCTCGGTCAATGTAAACCATTCATAACGTGCTCTATTTAGACTCTGCCCCGATCCGAAATTATCCAAAACTTTTTTACCAGATTCGGTTACGGTTCGGATAACCGAGTTTCGATTACAGTTACGGAGCTCCATAACATCCCTAATTTAAATACTCATTTGACAACATTGTTAATTTACAAAGTAAGTTTTTACATGCATGAATTTCGAAATATCTTAGAGATGTTTTGATCACATTTCAAATCCTATAAAAGGTAAATTCCCAAATATCGCTTCGAAATTTTTGTCCTCCGATGCAAAATTTGAACTCTCATTCCTTTCTCCAGTTGGTTGCTTGGGGTGTGCGTTTACTTATGTAACTCAAAAATGAGAGAACAGCGGACCAGATAAAGGTGTAAATATACCATACTAGCCGTCTTAAAAAATAACGAGTCGATAACTAACTCAAAAAAACAAGCGAAACATTACATTCTGGTTCCATTTCACTTAACATATGCCATTGTAAATGTATTGGGTACTTAAATGCAAATATTTGATTGTCAGTACTATAAAGTGCAAGATGAAAGGAGTTCCCGAATTAATAACACCGAAGAAGAGGTTTACCATCAACGCGCATGGTATAATAATTACAACACACACACTATTCTTATTTATTATGTCATTATATTACTTGATATGTATTTGGACGAGTCGGCTTTGTTTAGACATCGAAGGCGATGGACCACTGTAAGTTGCTACATTCTGACCATAGTATATGACACCTCAAAAACTAATCTACACCGGTAACGCAACCTACTACCCCGGCCACACCTAAAACACTGAACAGGAGGAGGGTGGATCGAAAACCAATTTGAGTGAAATTGTGTCTTACTGCTCATTGCTAATTTTAGATGTCCGTTCACATTTGATCAACTCTGACGATCGATTGATCGAGTCAAGTATCTTCAATAAAGATTTCTTGCCACAAGGCACAATCACTTAATAATGTTAATAGTTTATGTTGAGGATAAATATGATACCCATAGAAAAAATTATATATGTATTCCTGCACGCTTATGTTTGCTCTACTATAACTTAACTGATTTGGCTGAAGTTTTCATTGATATATTGATGAATTAACTAAAATGAATAGATTCAAGTAGGTAAATGCTATTTACCACCTTGGACTTATCTCCCCTTATATCACTTATGACTGTAGTCAACTTAAACGAATGATATAATAACCACGAGGGCCGAATCTATTTAATATATTATGGAAATTTTAATTATTATAAGCGGGTTTGTTATCGATATATGTAGAGGCCAAAACATGGTTTTAGGAATATTGTGTGCATCTGTTAATTAACAATAAATATGAATAAAAATAGTTCCTGATGTAAGAGCTATTTCAAATTTAAAGTAAAACATTTTGTTTTTGTGATCAAGAGCAGGTTATCAATGTAACAATTAGGAATGAAAGAAAGCTTAGGCTACATATCATATTTGTTTCATTTAAATCGATTGACAAACAAAAAAGGATAAATTGCATCTAAATATCATAATAAAATATATTTTCGTTTGCTAGCTTAAATAAAAAAAAAAATCTCCACTGGAGCTCCATGTAAGAATGGGTTTCAGTCAGTCTCACCTGTGCACGCAGTAATTCATGACGACGAACCAGCGCGCCGAAGACGTATACTCAGTGAATGAGAACCAGGTGTATAGCAGCACCGTGATGTGGTGGTACCAGTGCAGGAAGATGAGCGGCTTCTTGCGCAACACAATGAACACAGTGTCGCCGAGCTCCGGCAGCTTCGACAGCACGAACATCACCGTCCAGAACCCTGACACCTTGTCTTGTTCGATGAAACTGGAACATGGAGCAAACGTCGAGTTAGAAAATACAGTTCACAGTTATGTTAACAGTATTACTTTTAATAAATATATTTCGAGGTTACGCAATAAGCGATCGTATGTCAGTCATACGTTGCGATGTACGTTATGTAAAAATAATATGGAATGTTGCAGTAACAGCTGTCTGTAACTGAGACGAGGAAAAAAACTTCTTGAAAGTTTCATTCATTTCCTTTGTTGCTTAGTTGTTACAAATCGGCATATCTAAGAGTTTCTGTTTACCAAGGACATGAAATTGTTGTCTAGACATTATAGGGTTGAAAACATTCAAATTCCATTTTCCATAATCGAAATCATGAAATTAAAGTTCAAAATACAAATTGAAATCTGATATGACACTAAAAGTGTTGTGTCTTTAGTATGTGTGTTTAGTTTTTGTTTTTTAATGTAAATAAAAATACGATCATTAGGACCGTTTGTGTTCGCGGAACATACAAAAGTATTCAGAGCCGCGTTCAGAGCTATTTAACAAGTTACCATGTAAAGTAAACCTTGTAGAGAATGTTACAGCGTTTGGTTGGAATGCTTTCACGAACTATTTGTTAAGAGACTTGTAAAAATGCCTGATCTATGACGTTTTAAGTGGACGTAACGTCGACAACCCATACTGTTATACACAGTCATGTAATTAACAGTTATAGTGTAAGGTGGTGCATGATAAAACATAATGTAAAGTCGCCTTGTACATATGCCTCTATCGTTGGTATATACAGTGAGTATAGCTCATGCTATGTATCACTTACGAGTAGCTAATTGATAGTTTTTTAAAACAGAGTGACAGACAAAAATAAAAAACCCGCGCACGTCGTCCGATCGTACGAACGTGTTTATTAATGCTCCGTGAAGTTATTTTAATGCAAGCGCTGCAGATATCTTAAAGATGTTGCAAAGTTTAGTACTACCGGTGGAACTAAAAATAAATTCCCTTATTGAAATGGTTCACGCATTAGAATCTTAGTTAAAACAGCTGATAACTACAAAAGTTGAACATCAAAAACTTTCAAAGCCGACTACAATGTTTCAACATCAACGATCTCAACAGAAGAGTGAGAGACCTGCGACGTCAGCTGCATAGGTGCAAACACGCCAAGAAAAAAAGAGTGAGGCAATAATGACACGTCGGGGGCGTGCCCGCGCGGTGGCCGCAGCGACGGCCCATGATGTCCGAACTACGACTGGCAACAGCGAAGTAGCGGTGGATGGTGAGTCAGTGTCGTGCGTAGCAACGAATAAAGTGATACATCCCCACTGTACAACAACGTTGCATGTCCAAATGCCCGTTGGTACGTCTTCATTGAGGAGTTAGGTTGCAAATAATAACAACACCGTTGAAGAGAGCAAGCAATGGACTACAGTACGTTGACAAAAACATCTTCGACCTGTTTTACAAGGAACAGGTAGCGCTGACAAAGGATCAAGGGCAATAGAAAGAACGCGACGTTCATATTTGGTCTTTACATTATGATACTACGCCTGAGAATCTTCAGGCGTATATGCAAAAGAAGAAACCTACCGAAGGTCTTTATGCAGTCAAAAGGTTGGATTTAAAGCATAATAACTATTCGTCGATTTTTGTGTCTGTTCCAGAAAGTGTATTCTCATTTTTTATGACAGCAGAGCGCTGACGACCTCATATATGATTTAATGAGTGGTTTCGCAAACGAGCAGCAAATATATCCCAGAAAGAATAACCATAGGAATTTTAGTGTTCCATCTCGTTCTGATTTATGTATATTGCTGTATTATCAGAATGTACGTGGTCTCCGCACTGTAGTGGTGTAAGTAAGTATTAATGTATGACACGAAGCTACATATGTATTCTTAGGTCAGTAATAGCTGCTTCACAAGCTGATGTGTTCTTGATGTCGGAAACTTGACTAACTTTTGGTATTGCTGATGAAGAAATTATCCCACTCAGATATAACATACTTAGAGCAGACCGTCGAGACGGGGTAGAGGAGTTGACATCATGGCAGATCCACGTTATCTACTACGATTGATTGATATCATAGACATTATATCCACGGGCAGTGAAATTATATGTGCAGGGTTATATGTGCAAAATAATTTATTGTTAATTTTAATCTGTCTTTATATTCCACGTTGCACTAAGGAAGATAAGTTTTTAGCGATATTTAACATTTTGGAATCGGTTTGTGTTAAACATGAAAGTGTTAATATGTGAAGTTTTCAATTTAAATTCATCAAATGCATGTGTTATGCCACATTATGAGTATCTTCTGGATTATTGTGAACTACAGCAGATAAATGGAATTACTAATAAATTGGGTAACATGTTTGACTTGGTGTTAGTTAGTGCATCATTAAGTGAAGTCATGGTGCAACGGGCTTTTGATACATTGGTACTACCTTATGACTATCATCCTCCGCTCAAAGGGGCTATACATCGTAAAATTCAGAGCGTTGATTACAGTCCATTGTCTGACCATATCAGTGAGATTGGTACTAGCACTGAATGGGATTTTAGGAAAGCTGATCATTTCAATTTATACGACAATTTTATGAATGCAAATTGGATATCTTTATTTGATATAACGGATCTAATTGCAACTGTGTCACAATTTTATTATATAGTGCATAATTGTATAGATAACTGTGTTCCCATTAAGTCGCGTGCGGCAGTACAACCTAGGTATTGTTACCCTGTGTGGTACTCGCCTTTAAAAAGACGCTACATAAAATTTAAAGCACGCTTTCATCGTTTGTATAAAAAACATTACGTATAAAATACCGTGTAACATTTTCATATTACAAAGCACTTGCTAAATTAGGTATTAAAGATGATTTTAGTTTATATAGAGCAAAGTTTGAAAGAGATGTAAAAAAGAATTCTTCTTCATTTTGGAGTTACGTGAGTTCCACACGTAATAAAGGAAAAATAAGAAAAGAATTTCAACCAAAGGTTCATGTGTACCTGACAGGGAGTGTGCTTTGCTAATTATTTTAGCTCTGTCTACTTGGAGACTCCACCTGAACTTAATGCACAGAATGCAATAGAAAATTCTGAATCCTCGAACAGATACATATATTCATATCAGTTCTGCGAGTCCGAACGATGTGGAGAAGGCATTCAGGAAATTGAAATCAAAAAGATCCCCTGGTTCAGACGGTATTCCACCATACGTCATAAAAGATTGTTGATCAGTGTTTCTACAACCTTTACTATACATTTTCAACCTATGTTTAAAAAGTTGTAAGTATCTAGATGAACGGAAAATATCACGTGTTATACTTGTCCCAAAAAAATAATTTCGCATCAGATGTAAGTGATTTTAGACCCGTGGCTATACTGTCAGTATTCGGTAAATTGTTTGAGAAATTGTTGATCCTTCAATTATTAAGCGCGCAGCTGGAGAGTCAACTATCTGTTCCCAGCACGGTTTTGGAGTCGATCGATCTACTACGCGCAATTTACTGACTTTTTATAGGAGAAAATGCGATCAAATTTCCGTAGGCAATAGATGAAGTGTATAGCATTATTAATGAGGCATTCCAGCTTATTGAGAAGCTGCACACTTAGGGATGAGCAGCACACATCACCATAATCAATTAATGGCAAAATAACACTTTTTACCAAAATAATATTAATCTGGATAGGGAGAAAGTTACAAAAACCATGAAAAGTGCGTAGCCTCATGATAACTGATCGACTGATCTCACTGACGTGTACTGACCAACTAAGGGTGGTGTTCAGATGTAGCCCAAGATTTTTGACATTGGATGAGAAAGGTTATTTTTAATTATAACAGGCATGACAGTTTGAGCATCAAGTGGGATTGTTGTCGAGCATTAACTTATTTTATGTAAAAAAAAACCGGCACACGTTTTCAGATTACTCACGAACTAAGAGTAGACCTATTTAAAATTCTTCACACAGGTAAGCGCCGCTACTCTAGACTGAGATTGAACATTTCACTAAATCTCTTAGGTAACGGGCGATAAAGTTATAGCTAGGATATGCTATATATGAAAATATATTATGGCATCAGCATGAAATGTTAAAACCTATTACTATGAAGAAGTTATCGGATTATAAGAGATCTTTACCCCTTAAAAAACTGCCTCGATTGTCGATCGGTGCACGTGGAGAGGTTCTGTAATGTTTAATAAATCATAAATCGTCCCAATAGATTCTGCGCATCGCCGTACTTAATTTTAAGTTCAAGAATAAATAAAATGAAAATAAACATTAACGCATTCACATTGCCGCACTACAATAGAGACGTACACAAATATGACAACATTATGTTCCAGACTGCTGGCCGTAACCTTCCACTTCATCACCACTTACCATCAGGTGGGATTGATGTCAAGCGTTAACTTATTGTATGTAAGAAAATAGAATTCCCGTCTGTATCGTTTTTACCTGACGTCTATAAGGCATACAACTATTAAAAGCTTCTCGACTGATCCAGCGATACGGCTTCTTACGACTTATTCTATTGCGATATACTGTGTGAATATTTCGACGCGTAGTCTCGCATAAGCATAGATGCAAACGCAAACCGGCCACGCTCGCACACACAAGCTCGACTTGTTTTTTTCCTATTGCTTGCGATTCAGTTTATTATAGTACATTTCCACTGATTGTAAAATAATGTTATGGGGGGTTATTTAACGTAACAAAAATTAATAATAGTAGTTATAAATCTCAAGAACTATTTTAATTGTGACGGGTACTCATGGTTTTTGTACCTTACACCGATATTGCAACCTGTTGTTGTTTTTGTTCCAACACGGGTCACTCCTACAATACAATTAAAATCCCCGATGATGTACACATAAAATATTTTTCTTTATAAGTACTAGAAGTACCAAGTATTACGGACTTATATTAACATGTATGTAAATGCTTGTTTCGTCCGCACAATCAAATTAAAGCAAACAATATATATAACAATATATCTTAGCAGAAACGAGACTAAATAAATAAAAATAAGAACTTCATAAGATCACGAGTATTTTAAATGGTGAAATTTATAAATCACGAAATAGAAAATCAAGCCGACTGTTATAAATAAATTCTAAACAAATATAACACGAAACAGAATTGACTATTCAAACGGGCAGAGTTTCCTCTTAACACGTTCACCACAAATATAAGTGTCTCAAGACGAGCGCTCATCGTCTTATATCGGTGCTTGGCGGTGACTGTCCGGCATCCCCTCCTCTTAACGGATGTGACATCACTTTGCTGCTAACAATATATATATATATATATATATATGAAAATTTTGTACTTATTGTTTCAACACCAACACCATTACATATATTAATATAAACAAAGTACACGTACCTACTCATGCAACACATGTTAATTATTCTGTATGTGAGTATCTATCCGAATAAACAATACTGGTGTTACAGTAATAACAATGTTAATTCAACGAAAATTAAAATTGAATACCTTTTAATGTACGACATACAACAATATTATTTACATGTCGTGTTTATATCGCAACAAATTAACATTATATATATAATTTCGGTAAATAAACAAAGAATTACTTAATAACTATTATAAACGAGAGCGCAACACATCGCCTTAACCCATTCGCTTCGAGAACACAAATAATTGTTGTGTATATCAGCTCAACAGATCAAGTCGCGTGTAAATTATAAGATTGTTAATAGACGATCGACAATTATATGAATACATGAATAAAGAAAAGATAGTATCCACGTATTGAATAACCCACATTGATAGAGTAAAAGTTCCATAAATTTAATTCACGTAAGGTATATGACTGAAACGGCATAGATACCGCGGTGTTTTCTAGCAGTAAGTAAAAAATTATCCGTTCAATCAATGACGTCGGTGCTAGAGGATCAACGCCTATCCTGGCCGGCTGCTGCATTCTTCAATATTTTTACCTCTACGTATTAACAAATATCGCCAACTATTTATCGAAATACAAGTAACTTATAAACGTGCAATCTTCAATATTTTTACCTCTACGTATTAACAAATATCGCTAACTATTTATCTAAATACAAGTAACTTATAAACATTATCTTGCAAATTTTTGTGTAAATTTACTAATACATAACAAAATTAACCGTTTGAATGGGATAATCGTAAAAACTACTATACTGATGTTTTTGCGGTTTTGAATAAATAATATATACGAGTGGTTCACAAAGGTTAAGATTTACAATTTATGAAGTTTTTGTATAAATTCATGACGATACCTGCCTATCACGATAAACACGGACCTGATGGAAAAAAAGTCATATACTTGAATATTTTCCTTTTAGCCGCCTAACCATACCTAACCTGATCTATAGGTACATAAAATGAAATTCAAACTAAATGCTTTCTGTATATTAAGGATATGTGAGAATAACTACTATTACGGGTCTTTATTTACGCAATAGAACCTGAAACAGTAGTCGTTGGAGTTTGTGTCTGTCTGTGTGTTTGTACGCGCTAATCTCAGAAACGGCTTAACCGATTTTGTTATGGTTTTCACTACTGTATTGCAGTCACTATCGTTTAATATTTAAAATTCGTTTCATTACAATCCGCCAATAAAAAAAAGTTTTAAATTAGTATATTTCTAATTTATAGAACGAGATAACCCAGCCATAAAACAATGCAAATGACATTACTAACCGTAAGGCGTTGTTCCTCTGAAGGAAAGCGAACGCAGTTTTCTAGTCACTAATAAATCTGTACTAACAAGAAAACTATAAAGAATAAAAAAAATATTACACGGAATATTTTTTTGCAAATTGTAATGGACGTACAATTTATTATCTATATAAAGTCGGTCAGTCTGAACTGGTACAACACTAAAACAACTAAACAAATTTTAATGATTTTCGACATGTTTGGAGCTCACATTACGGATCAAATGTAGGACACTTTCAACCCCGGAAAATGGGTATGTTCTCGCGGAGTTTTCCACAGTGAAACGAGGGTCAGTCACTTGTAATTTAATGCATAAAATTGAAAGAGTGATTACTGCGAGTACTCATCAACCGCAATTTATTTATTACCTGCTCTTAGGTTTAGACTTGACAAATTCAGTAATTGTATAATGGTATGTATCAAGTTACCAGCCTATTTCGACTCGTACGACATCAACTCTATTCAATCTCACAAGAGTGAATATAGCATACGATGAATCTATATAAATAAAATGAATGTATGTCTGTATGTCCTTTATAGAATCGTAAACTATGCATTTGATCATGTGATGATCTTCAGCAAAGTTGTTGTGCACGAGCCCACGAAGGTTTCTGAGTTGGTACGACCAATTTTCGACAGATGGCGCCACTGTTTATTTTAGTTGGCGGCATAGCAACGCGCGCAGGGTACAGCTAGTAATTTATAAACGTCTCTAACACGACACAGATAAGGATAATTATATGTATTTAGAAGCAGTATATTCGGAAATGATATATAAAAATGTTTTACTTTGAACATATCTATTAAAGCAGGTTATTAACTAAACATTACTGTTAAATCATATAGGAATAAATTCAAATATTTGCTTTAATTTAAAAATACTGCACTTTCGATAAGCTATAAAATCCATAATAAATGGAATTAACATTTCGCATCAAGACGTAAATACAACCTCTTCCTTTTAGAGTGCCAGTAAGACAAATAACGTAACAATCATTAAGAAAAGATACGATTATATTGACAAAACAAATTATATTTACAATTAATACTTGCGGTAGGTAGGTACAATACAACAGTGTATTTGTTCTATTTCATACATCTAATAGGTTAAATGCAGATTATTCATTGACCTTAGTTAATCTGATTAGTTGATCTGACATTCCTTCCCTTTTCGGTCAAATTTAATTTAATAGTCATAGCAGACTAGATCGGTCATAAACTCATAAAGTAACACAAATAGCCTTGCAAACTTAAGGTCGGATGTCCAAATCCTGACACAAAAATGGATTTATGGTTTACGGTTTTATGTCTTTTGATTATTTTAAAGAGCAAATTACGTTTTCGCATAATAAGTTACATGACCTAAGGACTACATATTTGGATGTTTGTTTCAAATTTCGAAGTAAAGATTCTTATTATATTTTCGATAGTGTTTAAGCAAAATAAAAAAATATCTATTTTTTTTATTGTACTCTGATATTTTATGTTTTTTAATGTTATTTTGTAATTTAGTAGGTTACATTTGATGAACTAGTAGTACTATAAGGATGTTCTTCAATCATTGTATTTTTAAAACATATTGTTATATTTTATTTTCCAATTTGACAATTTTGGAAAAAGTTGACGTAAGCAATTTTGGGGTTAAATGTTTTAGTTGACCATGTCGAACAAATGAAATAAATGGAGAACATGACGTAGGTTATAAAAACCCACACAAATCCATTGCTCTCTACTTATTTTCTATTCAAGAACCCAAAAGGTCAGGTTTCAAATAAATTCATTTGGGATCGGTTAAACGAATTACTAAGGGGACAAAACATTCGCGTATTGGAATTTTAGAACCAAAACTTCTGCCGCTCATGTAGGTCGAGTGGTGCTTTATTGTACGTTTATTATGTCTATACACGATCGTTACGTCACCGCCGCCGGTCGACTGACCGACTGGCGACAGCTACGATAGAAAGTTATGTATAGGTTGCGCAATTGGAAAATCTACACGTCGAATCGCGTGAGATATGAACATACACACACACACACACACACATTGACATGTAAAACCGGCAATGTTGAAACACAATGTGGTTACTAACCCTTTACCGACATCTAATAAAACTTGCCAAAACATATCACATGCTTTATTGTATTATAATATAATTATTGCACTCTATCGATTATTTAAATCAATATTTTCTTCCAACACATGAACTGTCCAGCTACGAATGCTTCTGTTATCGATAGCCTATTAGCAATAATTAACAGCTAATAATTGTTGTCGGGCCGGGACATCGCATACAAAAAGAGGATTTACGGCCGGTGCTAAACAACAATACAAATTCACGCGCGTACGAGACACTGCACAACTCTTCGGTACACATGTTTCCCCACATTATTCGTCATCGATGAAACTGATAATTAAATTTTTAAAGCGCGCGTCGGTTAGAAATATTAGAGATTCGTGTAGAATTCGAACAAGGTTCCCCATTACATAAAACCTATGAGGTATGATTATGACTAGTTAAAAGGAATCTTTCTTATTCGTTGTCCTTCTCTCGTTATCGCGTCAAGCGAACAGAACTGAGACGAATGAGTTTCATCAATTCGACATCTATATGCATAGTACGGAGCGAAATATTCGTTTCAATTGATCCCGATTGGCAATTCTATAATACCCGATTTAGCCAGCAATTTAGAGAACGTTGATCCCGATGACTTCCATTTCGTCTCCTTTAAACTGAAAGATACCGTAACTCTTAAGATCTATTAGAAAGTTAATACGGGCACCAAATTATTCCAACGCGATAGCAAACCACAGTGTTGGAACTACGTTGCAACCTCAGAATTTATGTAAGATCTCACCGAATTATATCTTCAGTATCTTTCCATGGGAAACTTATTGGCCTCGTGGCTGATAGACTCCCTCTTGGAAATCGGACGAACTACAGAATTCCAACAGAGCTGAATGCTAAACCACAACGCCCGTATTGGACGAACGCGAATTAAAATATTAAGACAGCTAGAGTTTGCACTACAGGTGTACACACGAGATCACCATTTCTCTCCATATGCGCGTTAATGAATTTCTGAAAGCGTTTTAGTCAGCAGGATGCCCCGCGGACTACGAGACCTCACTTAGGGAAAGAAGTATCTTTAAAAATGTATAGTACCGTAGGTTACTGCTCTTTACTTTAGCAAAATAAAGTTTTGTCCAGTGATACTCAACAAACAAGTTTAAACAGACGTTATGATACCTGTTATATACATATACCTGTTTGTATTTATGCGCTCTTTAGTGAGTTAATTGATTATTATAATATAAACAATCTTTATACAAATATAACCTATTGGTAGGGTACCAAAAACTGCTTTTTACATTTATTGAAGCTGGATGCATATAAAAGCAGTGATAGCCTAGTGGTTCGAACATAGGTTTCCCGCACCGACGACGCGAGTTCGAATCTTGCACGCACCTCGAATGTTTTCAAACTATGTATGTGCGTATTACAAATTCACTTGCTGCGGCGAAAAATAACATAGTCATGAAAGTCTACCAACCCGCATTTGGCCAGCATGGCACACTATGGTCTTAAACCCTCTCATTGTGAGGGGAGACCCGAGCCCAGCAGTGGGACAATATGGGTTGTAATGATGATCGATCACCAAACAAATTATATTATAGCTACAAATATGTTACGCACATAAATGTGGGAGCGCTTTATTAACCGGCTGGTGGTGGATGTCGTTTGCTATCGCTTTTTAGTACCTAGTGGTGACGTCGCATTTACTATAATTCAATGGAGTTATCGAACTGATTGACGTCATGTGTCATCAATAATTTATTGAAAATCCGAAATATAAGTATTTAAATGTACGGTTGAATATCTCCTTAGCAGATTTCGGTCTAAAAAGCAATCCGACCCCTTAATATTAATACATTTTCCATCATAAATCGCTAACACCAATCGCCAACACAGCGAGGTCGTGCCGGTCAATGGATCGTTCACCTTTCAAGACTTCAAACACTGTCTTAATTATATATAACATTGTACTTTGAACTCAGAGATTGCTGGAAACTTTGGGTTCAAATAAAATTATATTAATGATAACGGCTTTAAGAATAATATTATATAATTAAATGACAACGAGCTTGTTTAGTAAAATAAATTAAATGTTCATCAGTAAATTCATCATTATAAATTTAAACCTATATTATGGCAGAGTCCAGCATCACCTTTGAAGTTATGAACCCACCTACTGACGTCATGTACGAAAGCTCTTTAAAAATTTGATATTTCCAATAAATTTTATAACAAACTATATACATATACTCGTATATTGCCTGCGGAATAATCGAGAGACAATGATGTAGAGACGATCAGCTGTTGTTCTTCGACAATCAAATTGTTTAACAAAATTATACAAAGGATGATGTTCAACGATATGGTAGTTACCTAAAATCGTATCGTATTTCATTTAATCGACTTTCGACACACACACACACACACACAAACACACACACACACATATGTGTCAGTTTGAACAGCATTGCTAGCGCCGTAGTCAGACGTCTTCGCAGTCTGATAAGTTATAATTGGTAAGTACTTCGAGAAAAGTAATATTTCTACCACAATTCAATGTTAACAATAATATCAAACCAACCTTGTAACAGTTTCTAGCAGAGGAGTAGGTACTAGTCACTAGCATAGTTGAAAACACAAGTGAGGCCATAACCGTAGCCTCCGTCATTTAGATAGGCTCCGTTGTAGGACGAGTTGTCGAGTGTTGAGTCATAGCAATGGTGCTGCCATCACTCGGATCACGTGTTCCGTTTAGTAACCGTATTTATGACTGTCTCCAACATATACATATTTTTCCCATTCTTTATCGACTGCCGATTCGGTAGAATTAACGCAGGACACGAATTTTAAATATAATATTTTTACTGAATTATACCGATGTCTGTACGGATCAGAATATTGGGCCACAAAAAGGGTGTATGAAAGATGTATGCAGAATGTTAAGAGGGATGTGTGGTATAACGCGAATGGATAGAGTGAGGAATGAGTAGATAAGAGGAAGTATGAAAGTGGCACCGGTAACCGAAAAGCTACGCGGAAACCGGCTATCGTGGTATGCTCATGTTATGCGGAGGAATGAAGAGCATGTTGTACGGAAGGTATTAAATATGAACGTAGATGGCTATAGAGGTAGAGGAAGGCCAAAGAAGCGATGGATGGATTGTGTGAAGGATGATATGGCTTGAATGGAAGTTATTAGTGAGATGACGGCTGATAGAGAAGTATGGAAGAAAAATACATGCTGCGCCGACCCCAAATAAAATTCGAGATAACGGCAGGAGGATGGTGGTGATGATGATTGTTACTGAATTGGAAAACGAGTCCCTAAATGTAGTGACACAAACAAAACAAATTGGGATTGGATTTTTTTAAATTTAATAAACAAAGTCCTCCTGTAGTCTTTATGGATGGCTGCAATATAAATAAGAGCGAAAGATTCCACTGTATACACGATTAAATAAAAGCATCTCCTATTATTGCAAATACGCACGCGTTTATGTACTAAATTCAGATCTCTCACTATTGTACAGCTTACATTCTTTCTTTTTTTTAATTTTGTCTGTCTGTCATTTTAAAGATCTTGCCTAATTTTCGAAACGGCTTAATCGATTTTAATACTAATTTCAGTGGCATATAAACGAGTTACATTACATTACAGTTAGATTACAGGGAAATATAAAGGGTGCATTATACTGAACTGGGGACTGGTTTTAATTATGAGTAGCCGATTATAATGGTATCTTGACTAATTTTATATCAAAACAACATGTAAAAAAACCCAATTTTCTTATGTGCTATGTACGTCACCATCAACTTTGGCACCATATCATCTCATCATCATAATGAGAAAGTTTGAAACTCCGAAGTTCAATCAATTAATATTTTCTATAGGTATTATAATATATAAAAACTGAAGGTGTGAAGCGTCGATTGCGGTACACATGCATGGCGGCATGTGCATTTTCTATTGGTGTATAAAACCTGAATATCTGGAGTAACTGTTGCGGAACGTTATGATTGAATCAAACTAATACAGATATCGAAATGCCGCCATAGCTAAACTTATTCAGTTTGATGAGCAAGTTTTATAGGAATAGTTTAATTTTATGTAAATAGCCGATGGTAGATAAACTTAGGGGTTATGTAAAGTTTAGTGTAGGTTTTACGTAAATATTTACGAATATCGGTCGAATTAAATTGGGTGGTAACGTGCCCAGCGACTCTCAATCGGGGGAACCGTTCGCCAAATCCGTCTCCATCGTTCAGCACGGTGTTGTACCATAAACAGAGGAGGCTGGTTTAGAAAAAGAAACGAGTACAGCCTAAAGAATGCTCAGATTCCTTTCAGGGTAAACATTCCATTGGTCAACAAAAACTGTCGAAAACTTTGTTAGGAATAACATTTAACGAAATTAATACAAATTCTCTTTATTGTACACCAAAATATTATTGATAATAATAAATATATTTTGATTATAATATCGACTAAAATTTACAGACCTACCTATGCAGGAAATATTACTATACGGAAAGTAGTAGCTTTGCCTTGGCGAAGGTCTTCGAAAGCCATCCTTATAACCTAGCTTTCATCGTAATAACAGAATATTTCATCCCGCTTTATGAGCGAAAAACGCGGTGAGCCTAAAAAAATGTCCGCGTATTCAAGTCAAAGGATCCCGTTATGATCGAAAATATTGGGGTTGGGTAAATTTACCAACCATTCAGGGAAAATGTACACGTCACGCGTCTGCGTGTTTCATGATTACGTATTCTGAAAAAATAACATAGTATGTACTGCAAGTACCTAGTACGTAAATAAATAAATAAAAATTAATAGATGAATAAATCAAGGAGACATTCGCTGGGTGAATTTTTCTCATTCTTCAATTATAGTATGATGTAATCGTGCAACGGCATCACTCCATGGAGCCTGCTTCCAAATAAAACTTTAATCCAGTCTGCGGCCGATTACAGGTGTCCTGGGGCATTTGATACCAGATGGATGCGTGACCGATTGTAAAAAACAAATTTTATAGTAAAAGTCGGCATTCGAGCTGACGCGCCACGCACTCACGTAAGTGTGAAACACCAAGTGCTGGACCAACAAGAAGGTGGAGAAGTCACTTGTTAAACTAGTTATTTAATAGAACTACACAAATGAATTCTATACTGTAACATACGATGGCCACTTCGCCGGGGCAGACATGTTGTAACAGATAATTTTATTTGGTTCTCGAGTCAAAAAAATTCTGACTTCAACTCGTGAAATTTCGCTTTAAGTAAGTACCGATCACCCATTCAACTAATTATTTCTGTCGTTCTATATTGTTCAATTACAGTTTATTTACGCTAAAACATAATTCATATGCCGTCGAAATTGCAAATCACGTACCTACTTATTTTTCGTGTGCAATATTTTAAATGTAATATTGAAAATGGTATTGAAAATGGTTTTTGCCGTTTCAACGTATTTCATCTTATTGCGGAGTTGAGAGTTCTGAAGCGTTCGGGGAAGAACGCTGAACATAGTATAGCATATGAATAATGAAACAAGTGTGCTTAATTTATTTATTATCTATTGTATAAAAGCAAATGACATCTCCTCTATGACTCAGAAATAACTGGACAATGATAATACTGGTTTCAGGATTGGCGTGACTTTTACACTGTATTCTTTACATAACGAACAAATGTCATGTCATGAACGAAATGTCATATTCACTTAAAATGTCTACAAAACAGAATATTGTAACATTGATATCTGTTCACAGATAATCTCTCAGCAAAATGCTTCCTATTCCCTGCAAAATATACGGGTAACGTTCAACTTTTGTATTAACAAATTTCATCTCTATTACATTCAAAGTTAAATACACTTCAAGATTTCCAAACAAAGATAGCATTGTAGCGTCGAATGAACATAAATCACTCCACTGAGCTATCGCTTGGTATGTTGATGAACTCTGTTGAAGCAACATTTCGAACACCTGACATATTAATTAGCAGCGCTGCCTGCGCCTCTCTATTCATTACGACTCAGAGATATTCATGATTAACAGAACGAGCCCGCTCGTAACTAAATTAACTAATGAGTAAAATGAGTGCGAATTCGTTTCGTAAATTTGATTCTGCACAAACTCTAATAATCGCGTTAGCAACGAAATTATAAATTTTGTATTTAATGTGTGCACAGTTTTGTGTTAAGGTAAAAAGTTCTTTGTATATATACCTTGTATTCTATAATAAAAGAGATTTGATTTGATATGATTTAACTGAGCGAAATGGATGTGGATGGATATTACTATTATACAAAATATATCACTTATGCACTAAACGGCTAAACAGAACTGATTTAGAAAAGACATTTAAATATTACTGCACAGCACGGCACACAATTTGCCTTCGTAATTTATGACAAACAAATAATGATATTTTGTTCCAGTATAGTATTGCCAGGATGTCTGTCTTCAAGTGCACTTCCTGTAAGTAACAGTATTCACAGGAAGACTCGGCTAGGAGCACTTCCTCTTTCGACCATATTGTCTGACGGATTTGTATGCTTCTTAGAAAGTGACAATCGGCATGCAAGTAAAGGCTGAGTCGACCGCTCATTTCGACCGTGATAACACGGTAGCTTCGCATAACTGAAGTAATAATATCTTCCTAAGGACACAAAGTGTAGAATATGTGGAACATTGATGTTGCCTGCATTGCTCTGCCAAACTGTAATTGCCAAAAGCTTTAGGGCTCTAAAGCAATGAGCTATTACTCTTAGCATATTGTCGAAATCTAAATTAAAAAGTAAAATACACAGCCGTCTCTGCTCGTATTCCTTGTCAAGAGTGTCAAGGTCAGAAAAGAAGCAATAGGCTAAATCCAGTCAAACAACATCAGCATCAAAGTCAACTCGAAACTTCTATCCCGTATCAGTGCTCCAGTTGTGGATCGACCCTG
>PDGT01000015.1:2878471-3024290 GCA_003671415.1 Megathymus violae | reverse complement strand
AGCGTGCCAAAGTTATTTTACTCTATAACAAGATTTATATTGGTTGCCCTAGTCATTTATTTCGCAGAGAATATGACTTTCTGTTTTCCTTTCACTAAGAAGTTTGTTATTTCTTGAAGTATTATAAATATAATAAAAACTGTTCTGAGTTTATCTCTGAAATATTTCCAATATAACTGTATAGACCTATTTCAGAGAGAAGAGATTAGGAGCTTCTTACCGTTCAAGGTCAGCGGTGCAATACCGAAAAAGCAAAGTAAGATGACTAGAGCTTTCGAAATGTACCATTTGTTCACCGCACATCAAGGCACCGACCGGGAATGGAATGAAATGAAATGAAATTTAAATGAAATCTTCGGCTTATACGTCGTGCGGAGGGGATCTCAGCCTCAAAACTGGTCGACCTAAACCTTTGGGCAATGCTGAGAGCAGCTGAAAAGACATCCAAGCGGAAAATAAATATACATGCCTAGTTAACATAAACTTTCAAGGACACAACCTTTTATAATTACGAAAACGAAAATCAGACAGATATTATGAAGAAGAAAACTATAAATGCAACTGTAACTAATAATAAAATATAACTATAAGTATAACTGCCCTTAATCTAACTACAATATGTAACCAGATTTCCATGTTCAGTATGGTGGACAAAATGTCGACCAGTATATTATAAGACCTTTACGTATACATACCTAATAATATCTTGTATAGGAATTTATGAACCACGCATATTAATATCTATTTTCCTGTTAACAGTGAGCAAGAGGTAAAAATTAGGTTTCGTGAACTCTTGGTAGTTTTGGCAGTAGGCGAGGTGTAGAATGATTAATATTTGTGTATTTATTTTAATATCTTTTAAACCATACGTTACATTACTCATTTACCTACACATGTATGATAGAAAATGCGATGAAATTGATAAAAAATGTTCCGTCTAGAAGATTCAGAGATAATCGGGTGTGACAGACGGATAAACAGGCAGATAGATTAAATCAATAGCAATTACTGTAAAGGAAGAATTTATTTGTAATGTGGTGTGTTGTGTGAGGTTAAAATGTTAATTATACTGATGAGTCTAATATTTTAAATTATTATAATGTAACTATTTTATTATTCCTGTTCTGTTATCTCAACATAATAATATTTTAACATCAGAGTAGTACCTTATATTATGAAGCGAACAATACAACCTATTTCTTTGTAACAGATAATAAAACAGAGTTGTGCAAAGAGTTTTTATGAATCTCAATTGTAGGTAGTCAGAGATTGCATCATAGGTTAACATTGTCAACTTGGATAAAACAAAAAACCTGCCAATTCAATAATTTTCAAGTAATTTATAGTTAATGGTTACATTTCAAAATATATTCTATTACCAATAGCACTCTTGAAGTGATCAGTAATCATTTGGGATTTGGGTGTATTCGTTAAAACAAATTTTTAAGACAATTCACTTCTTAAATAACGTCATTGTTCGACTACAACCCCCAACTGATGGTACATGGCAATGTGGCTCTTCATTTAAAGTCATCTATACTGTAATCGGATGGAAATACCGACGACCCGGGCAGACTATTACAATCCGTCGCGATACGCATAACATATGACGGATCAAAACGCGTTTGCTTTAATACTATTTATATTATTAATATTGATATTTTACATTTCTGTAACAACAAACATCAGAGGCACCAAACTCGTTGTCGGCCAACAACGAAGTAGTGGAGCCGGTTGTGAACTAACATCGCGACCGAAACTTGTTAAATATATTTCACGGTTGCATATACAAGGTGAACGGTGGTACCGGCTGGACTGAACTGAATGGTTGGCTCCAAAAGCTTCGATTGAAGGGAAATAAAACCGTTGCTTTGCCTTCGCTCAAAATCTTCAACTACGGAATGACGTACTGGACACATGGTTGCACAGAATCTTTCACTCTCCCANTAGTCTAAGAGCCTGCTCGAATCGCAGAACGACTCTTTCCAACCGAAACACTTTTAGGGAGAAAATTAATAATGTATATAATAACTTATAAAATACATCGCAACATTTCGTGGTAGCCACAGAATTTACGCGGTCACGAAAAAACCCTCGTAATTAATATTTACGTTAATTGACATATTATGGAACCCGTTGTAATAATCACTTTTTTCGTTGACTTTTTTATAGCAAATTGGCACCGTGTCTTGACGTATAAAGTTATTTTACATACGGCGCGTTTTTATAGCTACATGTATTATAATTAAAACATCTTTAATTTTACATAGCTGCGATAACCCAAGCGTATAGAATATTAAATATCGGTGTAAAATATGGCGGCGAAATGCCAATTTTTATTATAGCTTAATACTTTTCCATAAAATTGTACTATTAAATGATTCGAAATATAAACAACGAACTTTACTTTCCTCGGTATAACTTCTGTATTTAATTTTAATTACAACGACATTCATTTCAAATACAGATAATTAACAGATTGTCAATGTAAAAATATAAAAGTATAAATGAAATGTGTTTTTGTTTTGTGTGAACATTTTTACGTTGGCAACTCCTATACCGGTACAGTAGTCAATACGTGATTGACGACAGCGTGCGACACCTAATTCATCAATAACACTCATCATTATTACAAGAAAAAGCGATCATCATCACGGATGCTGACGTAAATACCAAACACCTACTCGAATTTCGTGTATCACGAATAAAATTGTATCTACACATGCAAGCTGTACCGTAGGTTATTTGATTAGTTAGTAAATGGTTATGATTTTTTTATAAAAGCATATTTAATAATTTTTATTATATTTTGAGCTATTGTAAAATTGGAAGATCGCTTTTAAGCGATAACGCCGCCCGTTGTATTTATATTTATTTGTATATATTTTTTTAATACTTCAGGACCATAAATATATTAGGTAAAAAGGTGGCTCAATACTAAAAGCATTCTCTGTCAGCCTTGGCTACACAGAGAAACGACGATGGCGAGCGGTTCAAAAGTGAAATTATAATCAAATAAATCATATTACATACGTATAATAATATTATATACAAAATCAACCATACATAATTACGATAACGTAACTGTTAAGATAAAGCTATTCGCGAAGTCTTAATTTATTCATTTTAAATTTACTTTCTGTACTTAATGTAAAATGTATTTACTATTTATTTACTATGTTATAAAAATAACAAGTTTAATGTGTCAATCAAATGTTTCTTGTGTTTTATTGTTTTAATTTAATTAATTCATTTAATTTCATCGAAGGCCGATAAAATATTATTTAATATAGACAGGTAACATATACAACTATGGGAAACTTATTACTAGGTAGATAATTATTTAATTGTCTACGCAGTAAATATAGTTATCCATTTTATTTGAATAAGCTCGCGATCAGAACCACAATCAATGAATGACAGAGGTTATAGAGGAAAGAAAAATGAACAGTATTTATATTCATTATTCATTTTTATTGCACGTTCCTTTCATTTTGTAATCATTACTGAATTTTTTTCAATGAAATTTGAAGTAATATTAATTATATGCATACATTTTTCTTATTGTACGGACTTATCACATCGTAAACAATTGAAGCAAATGTAATTATTATGTCCGTGTTATTTAAATTTATCTTTATTATATATGGTGTAATCCTCCATTCATTTTTATTTTAAAACGCCGATTCATTTTCGATGCTCCGCCCGATATTACAAATAAGTACCAATTTGTCCGATGCGATCATCTCATCTATCTTTATCCCGGTCACTCACATGCGCGCAAAGGTTTGAAATTTGTACAAATGTTCGCACGTACATATGTGTAAGGCTGATAAGCAAATGGGTTCGCATATGAGTATGCAAATCTATTTGCGCATCCTCCTACACTCCATCCATTTCCAATATAGAGAGTAGCTGGAACTACTACTAAAGTACGTACGTACGTAGTAAGTTTAAGTTTATAGTAATTATAGTAGACGCTGCAAACTACGAAAAATAAAGACATCTATCACCTATGCAATCGTGTGCGCAACTGGTCGCACGAATGAGTGGGAGACTACGCGAATGTTCGAAGTTCGCGTGCTTTGATGTACTACAAAAACCGACACAGCTTGGAAAACCACGAATGCATCAAAAACTTCGCATAATCATTTGCGAAGGTCGTCCTACACTTGTAGGTTCGCGTATTCGCGCGAATGTGAGTGACCGGCATTATATTGCTCGTAAAAGAATAATGTTATTATCAAGTTCCGTGCCTAGTTGTAACCGCATACTGGCTGAAACTTTATCTTATTCGTAACATCCCGTGATAATCGAATAAAACCCGATTCGAAATAAAACGAATCGTAATGTATATCATATCAGAGCAACGCGTATCGATGCCTTGTATCTTGATTGTATATCACCACCTATCTTCATACATATGTGATAATAATATCGGTAATACGGTTACGGAGAACAGATCGGACGAATGATAAATTATGTTAGCCGTTTTTAACTAAGTATATAAAAATCAGCGATTTTGTTGAGTTCGACGATCGTAACAGAATCCGATAAAGTTTCGAGTAATTTCGGATAGGGGCGGAGTTTAAATGAAACACGTTATGACAGGTTTCCGACGGCCGAGTCGACACACTAGACACTTATTTTTATTATTTTTAGACAGATTTATTATTTCGCTTTTAACGCCAATTGTTTATTTTCTGTAATTATATATCAAATCATAATAATTTGTCAGGTTAAACTACTACAAGCAATAGTTAACGCTATGCATTTTCATGCTTTTTATTTATTTTATTTTCGATGTCACGAAAGTAATAAAACAGGTAGTAGGTATATTGCACGAGTTAAGCTTCGATACATCCGTTACGAATTTTGGACAGCTCCCAAAAACCGCCACACGAAATGAAACCGAATATGAAGTGCAGGGGTGTGAATGTGTCAAGGTTTATTTATTATTATTTATTTATTTACTCCACTATTGCAACCGAAAAAGGTTTTATACATATTTCACTTTTAGTACAACTGCCACCCAAACCCTACAACACCGAACGTAACACCTGTACTGTTAACTGTGATTGTTGACGCCGTACACATACACACCGCGTCGCTCACAAAACATTGTTACGTCAGACGGAGCGATACTCGTGCATACTCAAAATTCGGCCAGTGTAGTGGTACCATTGAAACGTGAACTTTCGCTTCCCAACGCTGAACGCGTCTAGAATACGCGGTTCGTCACAGAGTAGCGCGCGCGCAGCGTACCCCATGTATGTACATTCGGCTGGCAATTCAAAGTCACTTTTGTCGGCACAAAACCGCTGTCAATCTATACTGAATATCGGAACTAACTGAAAGTAGCTATAAATAACTAAGGCTAAGGAGCTCGAGTTCAAGCACGAGCCGTGCTCGTAGTGCAGTACTGACGAACGGTCTTGACATTTCTTCTTTTGAAGGTAGCTGGGCTCTGTACCATCTAGGTTAATTAATGATCATCGGTGGATGCTGCTAAATAGCTCCTTGTAAAGTTAACTGCGTCGTTCGATTAGAGCGTAGGAAATCCAGTCGACAGGATTCACAGCAGCCTTTCCCGGCCGACGCGCTATGGTTCAGTCCTATGGTATTACAGATGCGCATGGGCGGTGTATCATGTCCGCAACCTAACAACAACCTAACAACCTCTTTTCTTTTCCCATCTGTTAATTCCGTAGTGAACTAACTCACTGCAAGGAATCTTTTTAGCATTGGCGTTGAAATACGTACAAAATTGCATTAAGTTCGCGGTGGCTTAAAACGCAATGGGGCCTGACAATTACTCGTACGTTACGGGTAGTGCGTCGTTTGATGGTAATGAGAATGCAATAACTTTGTTGCCATAATGACAATAATCATTCCGGTACTTAGCCATCAATCAGTCAAGGAAATACATGAATAATGCTTATAAAAATTTTCTAAGCGATTCTATTACATTGCCACTTAAAAAGTCGCCAATCAACATGGAGTCTATTGACACGCACTTAAAAATCCACAAAGTTACGCCCAGAAGGAATTCAGACAAAAGAAGGATGGTTTTTCATAATTACTTTTATTTTACTCGCTCTGCAGTATCGTCACACTAACTTATTGACACACGTTAACATTTCAAACACCAAAATCGAACTGACGATTGCTGGCGAAACGACACCGAGTAGATACAGTTCGGTAATGAATGCAATCGGTGTGAATGAATTGACTGGATGATACAAGAATAATGAATGTAACAAGAATTTTTTTGACTACCGTTTATTATTGAAGGTCACTGTCCTTTTAGGTAAAAATAATATAGAAAAAAATAATCAAATCATCAGGACTGTGTTGAAGTTTTAAATATAATGATCACAATATCCATTAATTCATTTACATATATTGTGTATCTTATGAGATTAAAATTAAGAACAACGTCAACGAGGGTAATAGTAAAATTTTAAATGTGTTCTGATAAAAATATGGAAGCAGCTACCGGGATTCAAATTCAATATTGAATGATATGAACCAAAACCTGATGAACTGTATGATGACCTAAAACCATAAAACGTCTATATTTGACGTCCCAGGCTCCCCGATTCCTATTTTCAAATATGAACTTAAAATTATACCACAATATAAACACTCACACACCAACACATTGATAATGAATTGATTCTTTTAAATTTGAAATACCTAAACAAACACTTTTATAAAGTCAAACTACGCCGTCGCTTCAAGAAATTAAATCTGACAGTCACTATAAATAAAACTATAGAAGCTATAAATCCGGTTCATTTCGACGATTACAAATTGAAGGTCATATCACCTACTATACCAGTAATACTATGGGTATAACCACCTAATACAGATATAATTACTTCGAGATATCGTTCGTGTACATAACAATCTTCGGCATTTTTATGAAACTATTAGCTGTACCTACATCTAAGAAAAAATGTACGCAATCATCCCGTGAACATTTTCTATTAAATAAAAAAAACAACAAAAATAAAAATCACTGGAACACTTTTTTTAATAGACTGAACGGGGGTGACGTTTGTGTAAACATTCGTGCTCGCATATATGTAAGAGTTTCCTGATATGGATAACATACGTAAAGCCCTCTTAACAGTAACTATTAGTGAAAGGAATCCCGGACCGGTTGTTTCTTATTTGATAAATTAAATATAATTCGCCAGAGCATATAAAAATCGCCGTATGGGAATTTTCGACTGTTCGTCGTTGTTGCCAATGGTGAAGTCAAAGTGAACTCGTCCAACCTTGCGGAAGGCCTTAAGCCGTCTCATTTTAAGAGAATGTTTATGGGTTATCTATGGTGTCTACATTTTCTAATAGTAGTAAGTTGTGTTATACGCAATTAACTAGTATAACACTATTTTATTTTTAAAAATAAACGCTAACCTATTTATTTTATTGTTTATTGATGCTCAATCTAAAAACCAATAATCAAAATAGGCAACATTTAACATATTTATAACATGTATTATGAGTTACACACAGACTGTTATGAGATGTACAGATTAATCGGTATGTTGGGAGAGGTATCTGGTTCCATAGAAATGGATATAGAGGAAACTTCGCGTCGGGGTCACCACTGGATCGGGACTAGGAACTCTCAAGCCGGACTAGGTGATCACGTCTAGGGAACGGTCGTGCTCCAATTGATCTTGTATATGTATACAAGCATCATAGAAAATTTCGATTATGTATTCGGTACGTGCCCTTGACACATTTGACGTGTGCGTCAGTATGCAAGTACATTGGAATGTTGCCACGGTTACATGGAGTTTATGGCGATCGTAGCGTAAATAATATTAGGAGATCACTATTATAGTTGTTGAAAGGAACAAATATGGTTTCTAAAAACAACTCTAAAATAATAAAAACGAGTACCTACGTAAGAAATTAATAAAATTTACAAAATAAGTTGCCTGGGAATTCCGAGTACATATCATTTATAAAATTTATAATTTGAGGTACTGAAAATAATAACTTGTGAAGGTAACCTGTTAATTTATACCTAGTATTGCGAATGTCAAACTGATAGCCTCTGCACGCATGCATTGCAATGCAGTTCCAACACCACTTAATTATCCAGGCGTAGATTGGTACCGCTAGAAAATGACAATTATTCTTTCCGTACCAAATCAAGCGGAACTACTTTCATGAGTCGAAAATATTAACAAGAACTCTTACAAGTAGGTACATGAAACATTCAACAACCCGTAGGAGTCTGCTCGATTCGAAGCAACAAAATCTTCAAACCTCATTAACACAACTGGATAGCGAATACGTTTTGCAACATTCGTCACGTAAGAAACAAAGATGTTTTACAAGAGACGCAAAATTAATTCGTTACCTTAGCAATTGATTTCTATAACATTATTGTTATCCCCTTCTAAAAGTTCAATACACCATTTTATTTTTGTATGTTCATATTATGGAAATGTCAATGTCATTGAATCGTGAATTCACCAATTCGTGGACTCCGTATGAGGTATTAAAATAGAATTTCAAATGCACTAAATAAATCACCATAGCCCTCTACTAGACACAATCAAATTCAATACGAAATAGATATTGCTCAACGTTGTTGGCCTTAGATGCAATCAAGAATGGACACAGAATGTAAAAGGTAACGGATTGGCAATGGAAGGTACTTTTTATAAGTAATACATTAATTATCAACCGAGAAAACGGTATTTCATATTCACAGTGCAGTAGCCGATGAATAAATTGTGGTTTTTGATCATATTCATATTCCCTAATTCGTAGAACAATAGAGATCCTTTCATCAGTGACTGCGTTATTATGATATTGAGGTACTCACCTAGGCACGCACACGGAGTGGTAGATGCCGTGGTTGCGCAGCACGTGAATGAACTCCGGCAGGGTCCGACACGCGCCCATGATGCTGAAAGCGGCCAGCGCGCAGTTCCATACGATCAGCGTACGCCGCAGCTCGAACCTGTCACAGAAAATTGTCACATGAGTTACATATTATTGAAATCTACACGAGGTCCAAATGTGAAGGGTTCGATCCAAGACCGTTGCAGATATTATGTCTATACATAGCTAACGTGTTCATTTATGGGGATTCGGTTCCCAGCCGTAGTAGCAAACGATGAAATAAGGGATGAGATTATAATAAACCATAATATGTGCATATAACCCAAAACAGTCATATCTATATGCAGGGCATAAGAGCGTGTCTTTCTACGTCTTTCTGTGTATTTTCAAATCACAGCCTGAATAAATATACATGGCCCCTTAATGACCTACTCGTATCTCCGTCCAGTTTTGAGGATTAAATATAGCGAATACTTGTTCGTATTTTTTGCAGTTCTTTTTTTTATGTTAACGACCGATAAACGAGCAGAAGAGCCACCTGATGGTAAGTGGTCACCGTCGCCCATGGACATCAGCAAGACCAAAGGTATCACTGATGCGTTTTCTGCCAGGAAATGAGAAGAAACAAAGAAAGTACGTTTAAAGTAAGTTTAAAATGGAATTTGCCGATACAATAGAACGATTAAGAAACTTAAAGTTTTATTCTTGAACACCATCATCACTCAAGTTAACTTTTTTTTTAATTGAATAATTCAAGTAACGCGATTTGCATTTCACCGTCTCGCAACGAAGTGAATCAGTTCGACTGAAGTCCTGCTACAAGAGAAATAGGAGGTTGTTGGAACATTTCAACAATCAGTTTATTACTGTAACGCTCAAGCGACAAACATAGTATCTTTAAGTGGATACGGTAGTGCGTTGTAGTTAAGCGAGATTTTCTATGCTGATAAATTAACTTTTTGTAACACTTGAACATAATGACCAAGGTAAATTTAGCATAAAAATATCAAATGGTCATGTTTGGAAGTTGTAGTGCAGTACAAACATTTGAACATTTGTAAGTAACATTTGAGCTTTAAATGTTTGCAATAACTTGAACTATTGTTTATGTACTATTATAATTATAACTGACTAGTCAATTTGATTCAAAATGCGTCATTCGCTTGGTATAATCACAAAGTTCTATCACCTCTACAAATGAAACAAAACTACCAAAATATTAAGGATTTGAAATTTATCTAACAGTAATTTAATAACCAAAATTAAACTAAATAACAACATTAAATTTGTATTAATTTCCTTTGCGAAACAACAACAATCCGCAAGGACAATATATGATGGTATATACATACTTCTATACATGCATGAAACCTCCCTCCCTCCCACAAAGGAAAACATGCAATTATGATAAAAGTATGAGTACTATTGCTTTGGTATATACTTTTATCATAATTGCATGTTTTCCTTTGTGGGAGGGAGGGAGGTTTCATGCATATATAGAAGTATATACCATCATACATTGTGGTTGCGGATTGTTGCATAGTAAATTAATACTAATTTAATAACAATAAATTTCCGCAAAGTAACGCCTGATACTATTAACTAAGTAACAATAAACAAAGTAACTAACTACTTAAACTAGGGTTATAATAATATGAATGTCTGCATTAGCAGGAAATCGAACTCGGAATCGATCGTATGGCAGGCGCACAGAGATATTTAATTGTTTCCAAGGAACTAGACTAAATTATAAATTATATATATGTATAAAATATAACATAAATTTACAAAACTAATTTGAATTGAAATTGAATTTTTCTGTTAATACACCCTGTCACATGTGTTGTTATTCTCGTATAACGTTTACGCAAATAACCGATAAACTAGCACGCAGACTACCTGATGGTAACTGGTCATTATCGAACCCGACCTGCCGTGATAGTCTAGTCCATCGTTCAGCGAGTTGTACGAACAGAAGTCAACTCGGTCTCACGGTTGGTTGGTCCCCTTGCCTCCCAAAAGTGAAACGTATTACGTAATCCCGCGATTATCGATTATCGAGTCTAAATTGAATCGGATTGATTCGTGTATTCAATTCGATCCAACCGCTTCGGTACATAAGAGCTGGCAATCGTCTTATTCTTTAGCAAATACGAATAGTGCATATCTCATATAGGATTGCCAGATCGGAAGAACTTTAATTTTTTTCCGAACTTAGAGTTTATTTTTGAGAGAAATAAATATTGTATTTTTTATCAGCCTTATCTTAAGCATTAATATGTTATATCTATTCAATATTTGCATGTCCACATCTAGTAACACTGTATTCGGTATAATATTTTTATATCCAACACCGTTCCGTTAGACGCTGTGATACGTGTTAAGTGTCAGTGTTGAAATATTAATAACTTATATATGAATTATTCAAATCACTATAAGCAAACACCATTAATAATTTCGGATTACGTATGTATACTCTACGTTAAGTAATATACATATTTATAAATAAGTAAAATCATCATTTTTCTCGTTGAGAAATATAAAAATTCTGTGACGTCCGTTATAAGCGAAACTTCTTATACATACATGATTTGCGGGATTAGTTTTCTGTGAATAATAAAATTTCATAATAATTATAATTTGTTTAAAGCTGAAATGTAAAAACAAATTCTTAATGTTTAGTGTAACTTAAGCTTCTCTGCAAAGAATTCACACTTGACTGTGTTGTAGGAAAATTCGTTATTGTCTTTTAATTCTTTACGTTTTATTTCACTTTTAGGTTATGACAGTTAATAGTCTATACAGTTGATAGTAGAGTAAATAGGCTTTTACAAGTTATTGCGTTCAACTTCTTAAACTACATCACCGCTTACTACCTGGTGGGATCGTAGTCAAAGCATTAACTTATTTTATGATAATAAAAAAAAATTAATGCACCTATAAGTGGTACAAAGCAAAACAGCCGTGTCTGTCCGTCTGTCTTTCTGCCACTCAGTAGTAATTAGCCCAGTGGTTTGTAGACCCGTCGATGTTCTCTAATTTTCAAATAATGTGCGTCTTACAAATTTATTGTCATTCGTGTCGGTAAATAAAAATCTTGAGGAAATAATGTTCACACCTGAGAGTTCTTCATAATGTTCTCAATAGTGTGTGAAGTATGTCAATCCGCATTAGGCCAGCGTCGCGCACTGTCGTCTTAACCACTTTTATCGTGAGGCGAGACGCGAGGCCAGCACTGGGACAATTATTGTGACTTATAATATAAATGTATCAGTGTGTCGGCTCCTATACATACTTAACTGTTTAAGACGGTTCGATAAAGTGCGACGAAATACGTAACGGAAAAAAAAACGAATTAAAATTAAAGAATCACTTGCGTATCTGTCTCTGTAAATCCACTGTGCTCCCACAAAAAGTGTTAATCCTGATTTTGTCCATGTCGCCACAAGTACCTATATACAAACACATACACCATGTTACACAGGTACATAGAAATACATGGGTATATAAGATTCGGTTAACAAATTTTGCTATGATAAAATATCATAGAAACCATGCATAGAAACCTCGTACCTACATAACACAGTGAAATGTGACTTTGGGCCATTCAAATCTAACAAGGAACCGCACCAGCTGCTGAATTTGAAATTTGGGGAGAGCTGCGCGCGGTTAATTTAATCGTTTCGCCCACAGAGGTTGCCGGCTCATTCACCTTATCAAAATTATATAAAAACTACCTAAACTCTAAAACAATTCAAACTCTAAATGATTTATTGTAATCTACTGTACAAATGAAAAAGTTCCCTCCCTCATTTTAAAGTTTAATGAAACAATACCTTATTTGAAAGTCTAACTAAATTATTATTGAATCAGCTAGCTATTGTGTACCAACATGTTTAGTAGGTGCCAATAGGTTTAATCACGGTACGAAAGTTCATGATGAAATTGAGATTTTTTTTAAAATATTATGGGACAACGGTCAAAAACTGCACACGTTTTTCTAGTTTCTAATAATCACAAATTATATTTTAAACTACAGCGGCAAAAAAATCATCGTGTTGGCGAACAAAAACATCACCGGACGCAGATTACAGACTATAAAAAACTTAATAATATTTTTATAAGGTATTATGTATATACATATATGCATTACATGGATCTTTCAAAAATCCTTACGTCACGTTCGAGTAAAAGTAAATACTTTTAGAGTTACTCAAATTCGTGTAAACTCCTTGATTCCATAACTCAATGACACAACCGTATTTTAGTGTTCTCACTATTCCATAGTTCGACCACGGTAACCCTTCTACATGATACATGTTAATGTAAATTTTATTCGATCGAATGAGAATCGAGAAACTCGCAAACATCTATCATATTACCGATAAAACCCGATAATAACCCGAATAAAACGGAATCTATGATACAAACATAATTTTTTACATTATCTCATCAGTTTCAGTATAGTTCACTATCACAACAGACACTGAGCTGTGACTGGTCTGTAGTAGAAGTACGAAGTAATTGACTAGTATTCATGCATTTGTGCTATTTGTCAGGTCCATAGGTACTACTATGGTCCAAATATACGCGGCGAACACAAGTTAACTAAAAGCAAACGAAACGGAAATAAAAAAACTGTGTAAGCATAAAGTTGAATTTATATGCCAAGGAACCAAGCCAAGTAAAAACGAAAATTAAGGTACAGCCAATAATCCATTGAATCTTGTCAAAAACTCGTCGAAAACATTAATGTTAAAAAAGGTAGTTTTAGTATTAGTTACTACTTTCAAACGGAAAATTACAGCTTATCATTACCTCGTTCAAACGTGTTGTTGTTATGCTGAGGGAAGACCACTTACAATTAGCGCGTCAGCAGGTTTGCCGGCTTTTGGCATAGATAAATTCATTATGTTCGAATTACCGAGTAGCTGTACTGTGTGTTGATATGTGTATATGAGTATGTTGTGCTTAGGACTTAACTGGGTGCTTAATATTTATTCTCATTCATTACGCCTTTAGTATATCGACGCGGTCGTATGCGGTAGCGCATCGTAATATTAGCGAGATGAGATAGTTAATCTTTTGACAGTGACATTAAAATTATAATACCTATTAGTTCAGATTTTAATATATATGTTCCATATTATAAGCTGACTTTTTCTTATCAAACATCCATATTTTATCAAAAGCTCATAACTCACAGCTTACGTCGGCCGTAAGTGATCGTTCGATTTAAGCGGCTGCGGTTTGCAGACGAATAAATGATAGCGGCAAAATTTCTTAACCGCTCTTCCTTCGGTACGTTTGTTAAGCCGTTTATATCGGTCGTTGTTGCAGACAGCAATTGTTAAACTGTGCACGAGGCGTATGGTATAAGAACTTCCTACAACTGAGTTTGCTACCAGCTCACTACCATACCGCACTATAGTGATGGGATGGAGTACGCTCTAGATGTACACACGATTCACGACAATCCCATGCATTCTTGACACGGCTGTGGGTTGAAGTCTATTTTATTTATAGACGTGTTTCATAAGCATTTTATTTTGTTTTCATATCGATGTACGAAAATATGACGAAATGAATGAATGAATAACACGTATTCACCACGTGGAAACAGATTATTCATATCGATCGTCGCTACAATGAAGGCCTGACCCCATAAAGGAGATACCAGTATCGGGTACATCTAACACATCATTCAATGCCACATCGGCACCAAAACAAGTATGACCAGTTTGCAGATTAAACGCAATCTCTTTATGTCTCCTTGTTTTATTTGAAAAACATCTACCGAGACGACGATTCCTCTGAATAGGACCAGACAAATCCTGTAAGTCAACTAGCAGTGACCGTACTTACCGAACGACTCTTTCGGGTTCGATTACCCGTAGTCATATACATATGTACACTTATGAAGTAGCTAAACGTTTGTTTCAGGTCTTAATTATATATCTCGAATGGGACGGTATTCTGGTACATCTGGCTTGACTTGGTTTGCTTAATAATCATACAACAGAATAATTGGAATAAAGCAATAGAATAGTTAGAAAATATATTTTAAACTTTGGTTATTAAGTGGAACCGCTGCAAAAGAATCCATACCCACTTACTGCACACATCATACGTACGTCGACATGACGACTAATTTTAATCACTTAACATTATAACATAACATAATAACTTAACATTATAATAGTATAATGTGAATGTTACGTAACATAGTAATTATAATACCAAAATTATATAATTGTTACAGTTTCTCTGTGAAGAAGAATAAGCATAAATTTCGCAACTTATGAAATATACATTATTTACTCGACAAAAACTTTAGTTACTTGTAGAGCAATACTTAATATTTTCAAAAATATGTAATTAATTAACACTAGTGAAGATTCCCAGAAAATAGCAGCTACTAAAAGAAGTGTTCAATGTTGAAAAAGAAATATGATATAGTTATAGAATTCTGATAAAAATATTAAAAAAATTCAAAAAGTATTCAAAAAGTGTTATAATCAAATATTTTTAAAACCATTAATTATCTGTTATAATCAGATGCTATGTTTGCCAGTGTGGTAAATTGTAACAAAGTACATAAATATTTTATACTTATTTATCAACTGTGACTGGAATCTTTAATTTAAATTAATTTGAAAATATTACTTTTGATGTAATAGATTTACATATTTAACACGAATTAATTTATTTCTCTGATTAAGTAAATCACTATATGGGTATTTGTAATCTTCCTGGACTAGACAAGTTTAGCAAGTAAACGGCTGTTACCAGATTAATTTATTGTGTTAACAAAAACACGCTCGAGGTAATAAAGATAAAATAAATAAATTCTGAACATTATGTCAGCATTGGCTACATTATTGCCATCGCACGTACAATACAAAATCGGTTTTCAGACTTGTAGTATGGTTAAGGAATACATAAGATTTAATTGCTTTGTACTTCTAATATGTGAAAATTACGCAACATCTTAAAAAGAAATGTTTTTCCTTAAAACAATATTTTAAGTTTCAACAAAATTAAAACCGAGAGGTTCAAAAGAGAATGTAGTAGGATTATAGTATGTATTCTACTAAAAATACCTAAAATTGTTTTGGATACAGATTGTAATTAGTGACAGACATATAAACGCAATTTTATTTCAGTAAGATTTTATTTATACGTTGACAAAAAAAATTTGGAACTTACATTAGGAATTTTCCGCATACACAAGGAATTGTTACTGCATAGATGTATATTATTTTTGGTTATTTCATTGATTCCCAAAACAATCAATATGCTAGTACATCAGTTAGAAACTTGCAGGACTGGTTGTCTGCTGCACAAACAAGACGATGGAATAATTAACAACGTGAACAGAACAATGGCAAGAACAATTAGCGCGTAATCATGAAATTGTAACTGGAGGAAACAATGCAGAAATTAATGGTACATCTTTGATGGCTCACTTAAACGATTCCAGATTTTCACATTCATTGTGTATTAATATGTTTAACTCCTGCGAAGCAACTCAGAAAAAATGACTAATAACTGACTTTTCCAAAATGCTAAGAACCGATCGGAGTAGTGCAAATTTGAGTAGCGTATATTTTCAACCGAAGGAACAGTAGCAATTAAACATCTTACTCTTGTATATCATTTACATCTGAATTAATGCAGAGCCTCATGCGTTTGAAAATTTTAGAGCAACTGGCATTAGTTGAGCAGATCTGGTCAGTACGTTAAGAACGTGAGAAATGCTTGAGAACAGAGGTTTCTAACTACATTTATATGTATTTAAAGCATTATATGTATTTAAACCATTTTAAAAATATTGCTGAACAGCAAACAATAGATACCTGATTAATTTACATAACGACGAAATCAGAGTTCCTA
Source organism: Megathymus violae (assembly GCA_003671415.1). NCBI lineage: Eukaryota > Metazoa > Arthropoda > Insecta > Lepidoptera > Hesperiidae > Megathymus > Megathymus violae. Next base: position 3,007,517 of record PDGT01000015.1, on the reverse strand, counting down.
GCAAAAAATTATATAAGGTTTTTGTTTAGTAAAGGAATTTTGTTTTGATCACCGTTACTGATTTAAGAGGAATCCCTCGAGTAGCGGGCACAGCTTACGTTTTCAAAGCATAATAATAATAAATTTTTCATTAGATAAATTTTCACATACATACTCGTATTTGTATAAGATATTAAAATAAATCAACACGGATGTATATCATATACACATACACATACATAACATTTTTTTTATATTTTCAAACAACCTAAAATTATAAAAAATATGAGTTATAAAATTATATAGCATAGGATAGTTACACAATTTTCTCAAAATAACTTGTCCGGCACTAGGAAAACTTGAATACGTCGAAAGAAGTTCTTCCGGTACTAGGGAATCTTTGAATTATCCGGAAGTAATGAAGCAATAAACATAGAAATGAAAAAAAAAAAATCTATTTTAAAAATAATTTATTAATATATCTACTATAAACGTATTTAATCTAAAGGGTATTTACCAATGAATACACAGAAAAAAAATGCTAATAATATATCCTCTCTTTTTGCTCTTTTATAACATTGTTAATGTTAATCGAAGCAATAAATTCCGCGTAAAACATATAATATCTTACCCGTGGGACGCACCGGTCGGGCGGGGTTTTACCGTTAAGTTTAATATATTTCTATAGCATGATAGAGAGCGCCTTGTTAAGTTTGGAGGTATTGTGGTGAAGCGTTACAGCTTCATTTCATAGTATTAAAATTAATTTGAATATTGGCAAGGAAACTACTGAGTGCAGAGCCCAATCATTCAGAGTTGCTACCTACATGCCAATAGATGGCGTTAGCAGGCTCAAAATTAATAAAAATACTGCCTCTTCGGGATTGGTCGAGCCGATGAGCTAACTACGTAATCACTTAATTTTTTCTCTTCGTCCGGATTTTTTCGTTCGACTTGATTGCAAATCGAGATAATTTAAGTGAATTAATCCAATAAATATAAACTGATGGTTTAATATTAGGGTGCACCCTTTAAGATAATATAGGAACAGTCTATAATGTGGTGAACTTCCGCGGATGATCACGGGATTAACAGCATCGAAGTTCCGCCGGCCGGCTTCTTCAGGCGCAAGATTGTCGTTCCAAATCATATCCCCGAAGAAAGGATAATAAGAATCACATCAAACAAGGCAAGGTGAGTGGGCTGTTTATTAACTGCACCGTCGACAGAGTAGAATTCTTGCTCAATATTTAAACTATATACAAATAGTCAGCCATTGTGTATAGGTCTGATTAATATAAAATATCCGTACGCAAGTACACAGTGCCGATGCTATTTACACGCATCGGCCACTACATATTGTGTCCGATACTAGGTGCTGTCCGACGCTAGGAGGATTCCCCCCTATATTATACGTGCGCATATGGAGAATATAAACTCATTCTATAACTCATTCCATATTAATTAATAACTTTTATCATAACTTAACAAAGATAAAATTACAGATAAGCGAAAAGAGAAAAATTACAATTGTACTCAAAAAATTATCAGTCGGAATAGTTGAATAATTTTCTAGTAATTATAATTTGAATAACGAAGTCAGCAGTTTTAAAAACGTACAGTTATAAGAGTTTTATTACATTAAAAACGGGTCTTAATCCAGCACTTCTCGTAGATATTGGTCAAAAATAACTAATCTTTATAATGGTTGATGATGGATCGAGTTATCAAATATTTTCTGTGATAGTTAATTTCTCAAAATTTCATTAACAATAACGACAAATTTGACAGATATATAAATCAATCTTGAGGACATTCCCACTATCCAAAAAAAATCCGGAGGCTGGCTACTCGTTTCCAATGCTCGAGGCTTTCAAGGTTTCAACTAAATTTGGGTCACCTCTAGGCCCATTGAATTCAACGCTGATAGGTTGCTGTTTAAATATTTTATTTATATATTTTTTGTCCTTTTCAAGGCAAAACTAATGTTAACTGTCCATAATGCTCATAAAACTGAGAACTGATAGTGAGTGAACTGAACTCGTAGACCAAATCCTTGACCTTGTAAGATTTTTAAGGTCTGACAAGGTAACGTTTCCAAAGAATTAACATTATGTTTGAAAATGATTAATTTCAGCTAAGCCATTTAAAACATAAGGAGCAGTTACTATGAGCAACGTGAACGTTAAAATATGGAAAAACCATTTATTTATTGTATTCGCATTATTATGTAGTTTTCAATCTGCCGGATGTAGATCAATTGTATAAAAAGGATTGAATAGGCTATTATTATAACTGTTTCTTCGGTGCAAAGACCTCCGTGAAACGTGAACGGCATCCACACAGTTTTAATTGGACATTACAAAAGATAAACTTTAATTCGAAAAAGTATTGTTCGATTTCAAATCGATTGTTGTATGGGTTACCATTACAAATGGTAGAACATTTTAGAACTATCGGTCGTTAGATGACAAGTCGATCCCAAATATTATTTTGACCTTTATACAATTCGAATAAACAACATTGAGAATCGATTTAGTCATAATCTGTTGAGTAATGGACCATTCTACAACAGTAATTAAATTAAATAGCCAATAAAAACAGGTTCTTCCTTAAAAAAGCCTTATGACGTAAGTCCTCGCACTCGTATAAATTATTTATTTAAAAATTATCAATTACGAGATGCTATCGAAGAACCAGTTAGCATTTCATAATAAAAATAACTGACTGTAAAACTCACATGAAACAAAACATTTTACATCAGTCGTAATCGATAGGGAATAAAAAATGCAACTGCAACATCATCAAATGTTGTTTATAACTCTTAGATCATGTTTTACGAAAATGTCAACTATATTTCCCTGAGTATCAACATAAATATGCATTATAACATAGTTTATAAAAATTAATTTGTGTCTCTCAAAACGAACTCTATATTTTTATTCGTTCATTTGATTCGATATAAACCGACGAACATGATGCTGTTGATCAGTTATTTTTTTATTAATAACATTATGTCACCCATAAAATCAAAACTGTTAACTTCTACATATTTCCATGACTGGATCCCAGTCACATCAATCGGTAAATATGTATGAAATTCGGATAAAATTGGGCTTATATGTAGACAGACGCATGTGCGCGGTAACCGGTGTGCGATCCGGTACTTAACATCGGACGGGTCTCATATAGTTTTAATGTACGTTAAATAAATTCTGATAATGATTTCCGTATTACATTCTGGTGGAATTCAAAATATTTATAAATTTCTAGACTCCTTTCATCCTCTTCGCCTCTTCCATTTCAACGTCGCGGAAAAATGAAGATAAAAAAAAATTACAATTTATTACAATTGATGGATTACTCACTCATACATAGATCAGATGCTCGTATAACAGTTCTATACGGCCATTGATACAGGCAATTTTTATCTATTTATACCTCCATTTGGATGTCGTCTGACATACCTTGTAAGGCTACATATGACTGTCTATCACGAAGCAGAGGTCTCTTCACGATAGATTTATCGAATGATATTTTGCCACTCATAGACAATACGTATTCTGTAATACCAACGAATATATCCTACAAATAGTCTATACCCGAAAATCGACAAAACTTTTCATTGCAAATTCATAAAGTACATGTATTGCGGTAGTCATAAAGCGGCTGCAGAACGCGTGCGTGGGCATCAAAACAAAACCAAGAAAATTTAAACAACGATAAAATGCTAATGCTAATGCTTCTGGTGGAAAATCAATTCTAAAAAAAAGTTAGCTAAACTAAGCAAAACCAGAAACAGACGTCAAACAACTGTTAACAGACCAGAGGCGGCAAAAATAGACGGTGAAAAATAAACAAGTATAAAATACATTTTGCAACAACAAGTTTTTGGTAGGGAAGAGGATTCGCTGATTTTGTAATCGACTTGCATCCCTGAACATCATAAGTAAATCCAAAAACAATAGCTCATTTGCCTTAATTTTATCGACATCCAATAACAACATTGCAACACATAATAACTTCGTATCAATATGCAATGCAAACGTATATTGCTTTTATGGGATTATTGGGTCCTATAATACTTACGAACCGAAACCTTTCACAACTCACAACTAGTAAACTGCCGGCCATCACCGACGGTCAACAGAGCAGCTATAGGGGAGGGCACTATCACATTAGCAGCAGATAAGTCAACGACTATAGTTGTTTTGTATCAATTGTATATTTAATCAATAACGAATGGAAAATCTCCAAATGCATGAAGAACGCATGTCTGATACGTGCAATGGAATTTTTTTATAAAACCGTGCGGTAATATAGGAAAATAATAAGTAAAAGAAGATGGTCACGATGCAGACGAATAGGTCAGGTCACCGAGTGATACTATAATGTCAACACAATCAATGTTCCGATAAGTACAGATAGATAGATAAAGAGTTAAATGTTGGCCAAAAATATTTAATGCTATTTGTGTGCAAAATAGCTCATATCTTCCGCAGATAACGCCCTAACCGGTAGCAAGGCATAATTTATTATGGCAGACCCATGCCCGTGCCCTGTGCACGTTCTTTGATCTGATAGCTGCGTCCCATTTCGATTTTATGACAGATTTTTAAACAACATTTTTTGATATTCCGTGATATATGTTACAGATTTTCTAGTGATTATTATATATATGCACTATGTGGCACTTTTATCTAATATCTACTTGAAGTGAACCTATAGTGTACAAAAACTTATTTTTCTCGATATTGTCCGGGTAGCCGGCAAAATTATCAATCCTTTATTTTTGTGACATTTTATCTTAATGGTTCCATTCGATTCACAAAACAAATTATATGTTGATAGCCATAAAGTAAATAAACACAAACAATTACACCATAACATACTGATCTGTTATTAACGGTTCCATGATAAAGACGACACATGTCATACCCAAAGAATTAAAGAAAGCAAATTGATAATCACAAAAAATAAACTGCGAAAAATTAAACTGTACGTGCGTTTTTGATATTGCAGCTGATAGTGGTTTAGCCTCTCAACTCATTTACTAAAAAAAATATTAACCCCCTGCGTTCCTACTGTCCAAAATACAGACCAATTATCGACAGATGTTTGGTTACCTGCCGTTGTTAATTTCTTGGAAAGCAATTTTGACCACGTCTCAAGTTCAAATCTACCTTTGTCTGATGGATAAATTACCCACCATTAGATAAATAAAAAGGTTTTTTCACGTCAAAATCAGTTAGTGCTACGAACAAGTCGTTTTACAGTGGGCCTAAAAATATACTTTACTGGACGGACAAGAAGGAAGAATTGAGGCCTTGTATGAACATGAACATAAGAGTGAGGAGAACATTACTTATATACGTCTCTGTGTAAATTCCTCTAATTTTATAAGCATTAATTACACAGTGTTATTAGTGTCCAATGTGTCGTGACAAATTACTTTAATATCATAGTGTAATTTAAAATATAACAATCAAGTCTCACTTTCACAACGATCACCGCAAAAAGCGTACCGAGGACTTACCGGTATTTGAATGTCTGAAATGTACTTCACGAGAACTGCTACAGTGTGTAACTATTGCTAAATATATTTTAAATAAGGTTAACATATTGGAGCTAAATTGAAGAAATCTTAATAAGTTTCACAAAAAATTGAATATCTACTTTATTTTTTCGAGACTGGCGTCTTATCAGTGATATTACGTATTAATATGGCGTAATGTGATAAGAAATATCTGAACTTGCAATTGATACAAGTGGTTTTAATACCTAATTCAACTATCAATTAATCAAACTATTCTACAGCAGAATAGCAAATTTTAAAATCTTCGTTCATTATAACATATTTGATTAAAAAAAATGCAGTGAAAAAATAAAAGGGCCACCTGCCGACCCGGTGGACCACAGATACGAAATAGCAGTTTGTCCAATTTTATTCTAGATTATTTTCAACAGACATAAAAAGATGAAGTATGCTGTAATCAATTATATAAATTCGTTTTTCCTGAACGTACATCAAGTAAAATCTTTACGTGACGGCATCGTATGTATAAATAAATGACACCGATTTATTATCGACATTACGTAGTACAAATCTTTTTTAGTAGTAAGGGGTATATATCCTATATCATTATCTATGGAATTGACAATCTTAAACGCACTGGCACCTTAGTGTAGTCTAAAACTGTACTTTGACTAATGTATGGTTGCTAAAAATTCGATTACACACAGAAATGATGCCCGCAAGTTTGACATATATTTTGTCATCGCTCAAGGTCAAGGTAATCTGTACTATCTCTGGAAGAAAGTAGGTACTATCATGCCATACAAAAAACATAGAGAACGGAACTATGAACTCCCTTGACAGAATAGACTAAGCTATATACACTGGGGCAGTAATCGCTAAGCTTTTCTTATGATTGATAGCGTTTCACTAGAGATAAATGTTTGGTTAAAAAATTCCACTTTTTAATTTAAAAAAAAAGTAAAATTAAAAATCAATTTGTTTTTATGTCTGACTTGATAAGGAATTGTTTGGAGCTTGTTAGAACTGTTGTCTATTATTAGTCTATTCCAAGTCCACTCTTATGTCATAATAATTCTGATGATCATGTTAATGATGATGTTTCAAAACAGTGAAAAGAACAGAGAAATGCAATATTAGTTCGTTGATTTATACGTTCTCTCATATCGTCGTACTTTAAACGTACTCGTCTACATATAATGAAAACTAATTGATTCACATCAATTTAAAGTCACGAACTACAACGAATTCTGATTTGGTATTAAGATAAACATCCGAAACTTAAACGTGATTAAATACTCATGACAGAACCGAAATATTGTTGAACCGAGATACAAAAATCAACAATTTGTGCACAACTGAATAACTTTACATACGTCAATATACATGAATCGCGTTTTACTTCAAAAAAAAATACGGTTTTCCGCATATTTCGCATGAAGGGCACTGGACGTCTTGGTAACCTTGAATCGCCTAGAAGGGATATGATTGTAAATTGACCTTTGGTATCACTTTAAAAAAAAACTTTTTCCTTTTTTTAATAATATTACTATCTTACTCAACAAGTTTTATTATTAAGTCCGTTTTTCCAAATGATATCTGCTTTTTTACGATTTATGTAGTTAACGTAGTTTTATATGTGCATACTTAAAATCACATGTAAACAATGGAACGCAGTTATCTATGGAAACTTATTTCATAGATAAGAAGTAAGATGGTAGTTCTAAACAGTAGGTATCATCTTATAAAATCTGTATTCGTTATATTATCCCAGGTGACAAAAAATATTATGGAAGTTAACACTAAAATTATCTATTAATTAATATTTTATCAAACCAACCTTATAACTGTTAAACGACTATTGTAATTACCAAATTGTTACTAATTATACAGCTTTTTGTACAATGAAGAAATGTGCAAAAGTCACAATGTGTGTGTGTGTGTGTGTTCTTTGTGTGCGAGACATCCATTTTTTACCCATCAAACAGCCAAGCTAGAAGAAGGGTTCAGGATCGTATCGAATTCCCAGGTGACTTATTGACACAATGGACATGATTTTCACCGAGAGTAATTTTCTAGCAGCTTGTAGTCACGGCTAGCTACCATTTTATCGTGAGCGGGCAACTCCAAACTATTAACGCGGCCCGACCGCGATCCCAGTAGGTGCAGGTTTGTGTCCGACTCGTCTAAATATTGATGCATCCAATCAAAGATCTTTATTATTACGATTTCATAAACGGAAAACAATCTTAAAAACAAAATTGGGCCTTATATTGCTGGCGGAAAAAACCTTTTGTGTTAGACGAGCAGACACTGCTCGTACTCCCATTTGTGGCATGTCTCCAGGGTGTATTGTGCGTTATTCCAGTCCAAGAAAATGCTCTAAATTACGAACGTCTGCTGTGTGAGTTGTGAAGAGTCAAGAGAAGTATTAAAATTGTGGAACCTACACAATGGTCGCTAAGTTTTAGTATCTGTAGAGTAAACGTGTTGTTACCATTACTAGCTTTCCAAACATTTCAGTACTTTGCCATTATCGTGTAATCTGTAGATACTGGAACTTTATTATTATATTACGAATACTAATTCACATACAAACTGTCGAAAGGCGCATTCCAATATTATAATACACGCTCTTGTTCACATTGCGGTCACGTTTAGAATTAATCGGACTGTATTTATACAGACTTTAATAATCTAATCGGATTATGTTTCGATAGATGTGTAAAGTATTTTTCCTTCAAGCATATTTATGCGGAAAACCTTTTTATGTACGAGTATATTATCTCGAGAATTCAAAAACCCTGATTAATGGTGCAAATACATCAAAAATAGTATATAATAGTTGCCAAACGAACACAATATTGTATGTGGAACATATTGAACAAAAAGTGGGAATTTTAAAAAATTGCGAGTTTAATGATCATGCGAACACAATACAATGACGTCATGCGTCGATCTACATGTATGATATCGACCTGTTACATCGATAAGCTAGTGATCGATTATTCAATTCTTATTTTCATCCGTGTACTTTTCCTTTTCCGCCTTTGGACATTCACGACGGCACTTCATTGACTATTCTTACCAATAACGAACTTCTGAAAATGTTAATTTCATTATTACGACCCATAATTATATCGCTGCTGGGTTCAGGTCTCCTCCTACAATGAGGGGTTTATTGCCTTAAACCCCGCACCACATACGGATTTGCCGACTAGACACAACTTTGAGAACAGTACCTGTAGAGAAACTTCACGTATGTAGATTTCCTTCATCAATGCAAGCGATTATTAATTGTTGAAAAATTTGTTAATTGTAATGAAACGTAAATGATAGTTGCTATGTCCACGATTATAGAATAGATTAATTTTGCCTTTCATTTGAATGGATATACTAACTTCAATCATTTAATATATTTAAAGTAAGCCTTCAATATTTGCACCATTAAAAAACTTAATACGTTCTACTTAAGGAAATATCTCTGTAAACTGCTATTATAACCAAAAAAATACCGAGTCATACTAAAAAAGATCCCTAAGCGAATTCATTTCATACTAACCAATTGTAATAAAAATTGTATTCAACGCAGCACACTAAAAAGAAATACCATAATTATGTAATTACTAAAGCAGTAGTCTAGTACAAAGATAATGTGACAGTGGTCAAACATACACAGCAAGCTCATGTCATACTGGTATCCTAAAGAGAACACAAAACAATCTAAGTCACGGATAAAACACGAAACACGAAAACGGGCTTTTGCTACATATCGTTATCATCAACTTCAATAACAAACTGTTCTTTTTATGAATTACTTTCATGACTTCGTAGCTCGATTGGTGGTGACCCTTCGTATCCTGTAACGGTAACAGACAAGCTTCAGTCTCTTTGCCTTCTGTCTAATAACGAAATCAATAAACAAATTTAGATGACACTTAACATATTTATGAATTCAAATCTAGAATATTTTGCATCGACCATATTTTTAAATGAGATTCAAAGAAAACCAATACAACATTGCAAATATTATAGGATTATTAAAGCAGACTAAATAATATTTAGCGCGTAGTAAGATGATCGTCTATTTCATGAAGAATTACAATATGGAAAACGCGTTTAACAAGACATAATATATTTGATATTTCACGAGAAAATGACACGACTGTTAGATAATTCTTATCGTAGTTGATAGTATCAGGCGTTCCTTTGCGGAAATTTATTGTATTAAATTACTATTAATTTACTTTGCAACAATCCACAAACAATGCAAATGTTGTGAATAGTCACGCAAATTTAAAACTGTTTTAATGGAATACTACAAATAATTAGTTGTAAGCTTGAATTAGTTAACTTGGTAATCTTGAATTAGTAAACTTGAATTTCGATTTATTTCTTATTACGTTATGGTAATTATTGTCCATTTTACTTTTAGGTAATTATTGTCCACTTTACTTTTAAAGTTGATTTTCTGAATATTTTATATGCTTAGGGGCCAGAGTTTACACTGAATCCGAGTGATTTTAATGTGTTTGAGGAAACGCAAGGCGGGGTATATTTCTACATTTTTAGTTTTTTATGACATCAAAAACAATTTTAACTCGATCTTTGACCGAGATAATGCAGCGAGATTTGATTGAAATTTTACCTGCGCCATAATGCTTGCAGTTTTCTATTTTCACCTTCCATGTTGGTTTCTTAATAATAATGGCCAAAATATCTGAATCTTTAGCTACAGTTTAAATTTGATTACTGTTTCTTTGTATGTACCTAAATTAATTGTTAGTAAATATTAAAATGATTGTGATTTTGTTACGAATACGATTTTTTTTTTGATACCTGATATGCAGTTTCCCATCCGAAGGACACCTCTGATATCAACCTACAATTGGTTATGGGCCGTTAACTACCCCGGGCACTTACATCACTAACATGTCATGTATATTTGCGGTGTAAAGTCGAAGTAGTCGATACTGATCGAACTGCAAGCGTTCCACAATGTATGTTTAAATATTTATTCACCGGTATGCTAAGTGGTGTTTAATTTCCAATTTTACAGATGCCACGTACAGAATAATCTCATCATCACTATAATTTATAATAATATGTACTTTAGTTACAATTTCAAAATTTACAATAATTGTATATACTGGTACGAGACGAGAACCCACCAGTGGCAAACTGCAATGCACTGATCGTTTTTTGCACTTAAGGCCTTGACACTTTTCTGGCATTTCAGGCGTATTCGAATGAAATGACTATCCCCGATTGACGACTTATTATGTTCTCAAAATAAGAGACGCGCTAATGAATCTGTCACCAGCAATCTCACACACATTACGGAAACACGTTCAAGTGTGGTGTGTGTTGACATTAGAAACCTGAAGCTTTTCATTATACGTGAGACGATTTGAACCAAGTAGTTTGCCCGTATATAAACTAATTACCAAGCTGGGCATACTTCGTCAATTATAATGTACTTGCTAAATGACCTTGCTTTAAATATAACTTCTAAAGTCATTATCGGCTGTGCCTCAGGTATTAACAGACCTCCACATAAATAATATAATTGTCAATAATTTAAAAAAACTAAATGTGGTGTCGTGGGACACCAGGTAGGAACGAAGTTCCTTCGGCTAATGTAGAATCGACACAATTTGCAAAAAAAAAATCGTGCTCAATTTTATGTAGGTTTTCTTGATTTTTCTCTTAAATTTTGCTGATTAGTTTTTATTTAAGTACAGGAAAGTATTTAGGAAATTCAGTTTTTTAGGAAATAATAAATTACGTAAAATAAAAAAAAATCGTAATTCAAATTATCAACTAAAATAACAAAACATGTCTCTTTATTTTTGTTTGACAACATAAAATTACATAGACATAGAAATAATTACAAAAATAAAAGTTTATTATTATAAGTAATTCTTATTAATCAGTCTCGTCATTAAATTCTATTGCTGAAACTATTGGCTTGAGAAAGAGAAAGGTATTATACACTACTCGCTTGTGTAAACGACTGTCGCGCCTGCGCACGTCTCATTTAACGGTTTTATTCCACGGACTGTTTCTTACGGTTTTACTATCACATTTTTTTTAGTTCGGTCGCGCAGCAAAATCCCTAACTCCTCCAAGCCTGCCGTAAGGAATCTTCGTTCCAAAAACCACAATATAATAATGGTATATAAATAAAATTGCGGTGGAATAATCGTACACCGAGTCACCATAAGGAAACCGTTGACCTCTTAAAAACAGCCAGTAATTACACCGAGGCCGAGATCATGCATCTAGGTGCAGCGGAATAACTGGGGTCAAGAGTGAACAGACAAGGATGGCGTCATTATCTGAATTTCCCGCATGTGACTTTTGACAACTTTTATATGCATATCGTAACGTTTTAAGTTATTCAATAGCTGACGACATTGTCAATAGTTCTCCAAAGTGCGATTAACGTTTTTCGAGATTTTGCTTATATTGTACTATTTAAATGGTGATCGTTTATGACATGCATTTTAAATTTCAATATTATCACGATTCATCGTCAACAGGTACCTATTATTAACATCCAGCATACATGCTATTACTAAAATATTTAGGTGGTCCAGAGATTTCCCCCCTCGACACTCTACCCCAGACATTCTACAATTCAGGTAAGTACATTCGTAGCAAATATAGAACAGCGTCGCGGTCCACTGAAAGTAGCGCCTTGCCGTTCACACGCTCATCAAAATGTGGGAATAGATCGCGTGCAACAGTGCATGCTTGCATGCCAGGTGGTTTTACAAAGAAACATAATTATTCGCTTAGTTTATAATTAGTAGTAATAAACAACCTAATTGTTGTTTTTTCAAGTCTGTACACACTTCCGCGGTAGGATTAAACACATACACTCAAGATATTAAAAACCATCAATATCCAAGAATAGGTTTAGCAGCAGACAATTTTATTAAGTCGTCGTAATACTTTGATTGTTGAGTTGGCATTACAACTAAGAGCCAAGACCACTTAGGACAGTTGTTAAATTGATGCCCTTGTTCCAAGTGAGGATCTTGATATCAGCGTCAGACAATACCGTATTGTAACGAAAACTAGATCAATCGAGAGGGCGTGCAGATCTCTAACGTTGAGTTCCTAATTGATTTTATTTCAATATTTTTTCTGTTGTGATAATCCTGCTGACATGATTCTCAATTGCATGCAACTTCCCGCGTAACTATAAAGGCTCACAACAGCGCTTTAATGTACCACGCAGGGTGGAAGAAGGTTTAAGACCCACGCGATATACCAAATGAATGAAATCAGTGACAAATAGATTACTTACATATGTCACTCCGTGCATTTGACATTTTTCAATGTGGTCATCATAACAAAATGTACAATGTCAACTTTTTATTTTTTGACTTTATGTTTTGCTATACAAAGAAAAGGGTGATATGGTAGGTGTATTTTACACCGATAGAACTAAAGACCCCGTAGCCCAGTTGGTAGTGATGCTGTATGCTGAACGTGGGACCCCAGGTTCAACTCACGATAGAGCCAGACATTTATGTGACAAAAAAAGGTCAAATGTTTGTTCTCAGGCTGTCGGTGTTTGTGATGCCATATTTGTGCATGTCCATGCTATCTAAAACACAGGGAATAAGGTGCGGGGGTATACGTGTGTGAACTTGTGCGCGTGTGTGTGATATTATGTCTCTCAAATTATACTACAACTAACAATAATTGACGCTATGCGTTCGCGTTAAAATATAGATACACTTTTCTATACATTTATCATCGATGTCACAAAAGGTATAATACAGGTTTGTTGAATAAGTTGAACTTTGGTATATTAACCGTTACGAATTTTAGACAGCTCCCAAGTTTCGCCGCGATACGAGGTGAAACCGAAAATAGTACCAATCAACAACTTGCAGGCGCATATTTATTCAGTGTATCTGAAATTAGTAAATGTTCCATGGAATTGGTAATTTTTACTAAATTATTGAGATCGCTCATAACGCATTTACGTGCTAAGTAAACGTTTGCTCGCAAGTCTCGTTTCGTCATGATATTGATGTTATTCTTGAACATTAAGACGCAATATTGGAGAGACAAGTAGAATCCAGGGTCACACAACTATGAATAATTTAGACTCGTTAGACCCATTTAAGTAATTACGACAACCATCCCTGCGTGCTCGGTCGCACGACATGCACCTACGACGAATACCACACAGGTACGCTTGGGGTTCCCTTGATCATTGTTAATTTCAACTTTTTTTTTAATACTTTCAAATTCATGAACATATTTGAACATGCTAGACGGCTCTATAGCCCTATTGGTGTTGAAACTGCCTGACGGCCGGCAGACATTTGTGTGTCTTCTTGTTTCTGTGCGGGTCTATGTTTTTTGTGATGTATAATTTATGTATAGCCATGCCGCCCGCCACACAATGGATCTTAGTGCGAGGCAGGTGTATGTTTTCATTGGTAACAAACTCCATCAAAATTCTTTAAAATACCTCTTAAAATGTATGCTGTTCTTTTTGACATCGATTACACCTTTTCTGCTACTCTTGTGAGCTGATGATTGTAAGCTTCATTTGTAAACGTCTTAAGTCCTTCTAGTTACTAACAAAATTAAACAACTACGCGTCATCATACAATGAGGTGTAGTGGTGGTCTCGCTAAATTGTGGACCGTACAAATACTATAGCATCTATCTTAACGCTTCTATATTGTGGATAGATTGAAGCTTCAAGAAGAAGTCTCCGAGCTACATATAGACACGTAATATACTTATCTCAGTTTTATATCTCCTCTAAGCTTAACTAAACCTACCTACATAAAATTTTCTGATGAGCTATTTCAAATCCAACAATATTACACGTTCCTTAATTTTTTCAACAACTTAAAATAGTTACACGCTTTTGGAGTTACAGCATTTTTACATCACCTATTTATCATCTCAACCCATTATTGACCTACACCGGTCTCCTTTCGGAATTTCGCTACATTATCAAGGCTGCATTAACAGACTTCCTGCAACTTTGACGTCATTATAGAGAACTGTCAAGTATCCAGGTTACCTCATGATGTCTTCCGTCATTGAAGCAACAGATAATGCATTTCGAATACGCGCCTAACATTGAATAATTACGAGGTACCGAAAATATTCTAACTCGTGCCTACCGTGTGGGCAACCGGCGTTGAAACCACTACAATACTAAACTATGAGTGCTTTCACAGTGTTCATTAATAAAATCATTCATACAGTTTGAGAAGTAGGTATACATTTGTTTAAAAGATGTAAACGGCCGAGCCAGTGAAAGAGAAAGGTGGAATAATGCGAATTGTGAATAACCGCGGCATCAAGTCAATTACGCTCGTCGGCTGTCGGAGATGAAAGCGTGCCAAGAGTTATGTAACGTTGCAGGTCGGATGCGGCGGCGCGGCGACTCGCGAGCCGACCATTCAAACCACTCTGGCCCAGTACCCCGATACACGCTACCACAGGACCGGTTTGTGAATGTCACGTTGAGATTAGAAAAATATTTATGACTACCGACACACAACCTGTAGCCCGGACCCTACTTGTTGGGGTAAGGGTCGCGGACATTTTAAGGTTGTGCAGGTATTAATGTACAGCGCGTCTTCGTTCACACATATATCCACACCAATACCAACAAATCCAACACACGGAGAACATGAAGAAAAATACCCAGAGCGTTTCTACAAACGACGCACTGTTCTGATGCGATATTTGTTCCCAGTTCTTGATTGCTGATGTTGGTGGGTGTGTTATTGTGTACATGCCACTAACGGGCACCCCCGGGGTGTGACCGTGTCAACGTTTATGTTAGGTGCTCAGAAACATTTATTAATGAAGCATTATCTTTGCTCCTCAACGATACACGGATACATGTTTTTAAACATACTTGTTGTAATATAAAACTAAGAGCAAATAAACCTTCAGCGTGCTGTTCGCAAATATAACATCAGTTTTATTTGCATAGTCATAACGAACATTTTAAATGAATCGCATGTTTTAGCGTCAGCATGCATGTTTGTCAAAACGAGCACACGAGCCACCTGATGGTAAATGGTCACCGTCGCCCATAGACATCAGCAACACCAAAGGTATCACACCGATGCGTTGTGGGCCAGGAAATGAGAAGGTAACAAAGAAAACTTTTTTTGCAATGTTTTCATAACTGTCATAAATATTTGAATAAAAGTATTAATTATAAAATAAAATAATAAATTCGAATTAAACAATACGGTTACCGTGAATTCAAATTACTTTTATGTTGTAGGAAATAGGATAACGTGGAATTCCTGCAAATATTTTGCGCTCCTTACAGTTTGAGGCTATTTGGCATGTAGGTACACATTCATTTGATTTACGCATACTTTACATTATACAAACTGGCTTCGAAGAAATGGTATCTAAGTATACAAACATCATTATTCATACAATTAAATCGATGACTCTATAAGCAATATTTACAAGAAATCGCACCATATTGCATTTTCTGCAACGGGTATCATCCGGGGCAGTTGTTTCTGTTCATTAGTAAGTAAGTTATAACGACATTATAACACTTTTGTATTTGATATGTTGATTTCCTCACAATTTGTTCGTTCGCGGAATACGGGTGGTGTAAGTCGTAAGTTTTCAGAGTTAAAAACTACAACTACGTGATGCACGAAGTCAACTCCCGAGTTCTGAGTTCAGACGTTAATATATTGCTACCACCACTGTACTAAAAATACAGCTACATATTACATAAACGTACAAAGCGACCGTGACAATAATTAGAAGTACCTATCGTCCAAGACGTCATATCCTAGAGTGCACCACACAAAACAATCGGATGTATTCTTAACATATTTCTGCTCTGTAGGAAACGAGTTTCCATAATTTAACTTAAAACATCAAATTCGAAATTATTTCGGTGTTTTTTTTTTAATAAGTTAATGTTTGACTGCACTCCCACCTGATGGTAAGTGGTGATGAAATCTAACATATAAAAGGTTATTCACACTCCTCTATACAGTGTCAGGTGTAGATATATTATTTGCTAGCATTACATTATATCTACATACGTAAATACTTTATGTTATTAATAAACATGAGGCCCATGAACAATATAAACAAAACCTAACATTTGCGAACAGTCATATTATTATTGATCGATGATCATTGAGACTGACACTGTTTAACAAAATTAGAATATGTTCGCATGATCAATACAGAACAACGTCTGCCAGGTCAACTGGTCACGTTACAATCTATCAACTCCTTTTCCAACAGACGCCCTGTTACCCATTGTCAGATCATATAGATATATTCATATACCTAGTGAAGATAAAGCACCATTGTTTCATGCAAGAACAAGTGTAAGAATTATGAGAATGAGTTATTGTAATTGTTATCTAATTAGCGACCGCTGACATTTTTAACTGAGGACGACAAAGTATGCGTTGGTCAAACTTAGCATTTCGGTTTGCAAAGTCAACAACACATCCGTTAATGGCTTTACTTTACTGTAACTGGTAATTACGATTCTTCTATTTTTTACCTGTGATTCGAATCTGTTACATAGGAAGACTTTCGAATCGCGATGCGTTAAAACGAATAATTTTTGTAACGTTGTAAGTTAAAAATCATATTTTTCTTTTATATACACACCTTCGTACTAGGAATCCCCGCGTTACACATGATGTGGACATACAGAAATGTAACATCACATACACCCATAAGCCAAGAATAAATATTAACCTTCACATCAATATCTGCCCCGGCGGGGAATCGAAGCTGAGTACCTTGCACTCCGAAGGCAGGGTCGCTAACAACTAGAGTACGGAGTCGTCTGTACTTTGAATAATTTATGGAAATATTAATGTAGATAGACTTCGTTATCGATGTAGACGGCTAACCGAATTTTTTTAAGTTCTTGTTTGTCTGTACACACTACACTTAACCTACTGAAGGGTTGCTCGTGACTGTTGGTATATTTTTAACAAAACAAAGAAACAAAATCTACGACAGCACAACAGAGAAAAAATTATCAGAAAATAAATATGATTTTAAACAAATTATGTGTAACTGTAGAACATTGAAACGCATCTGTTTTAACAGTTTGATATTTACTTGTGACTCCGTGACACTGCTCAGGGCGAGTAATTTTTTTCTATAAAACAATTGAAATTTGACACTGTTGATAAAATAATGCCGATATTATATCCCTAAAGCACGTAACAGCTCCAAATTTATCGAAAATACACAATCGCTTAGCAACATCTACGAAATTAAATTGTTCTAAAAATTCACTTATTAAACGAACAAAATACAGCGATAACCAATGTAATAAGCGATAAACTTTGCGGATCGTACATTCGCGAATAGGTACAAATAGATAAGAAGTATACTTAATCATTTTATTTCAATAATAAATGCTTTATAAATTTAATAAAAAAATAAAGCTTATTAAAGTTATTGATTTTTAAGTTGTTCTCGCAAACATTTATTCCCAAACATCGTCCACATGTCTTAAATGAAAATTATAGAAGAAATATATGATTCCGGTTGTAAATAATGGCCTTCGCTTAACCCATTTTAATATACAGCATGCTCGAAAAATGTATAAAACTACTTAAAATTTGATTTGAAATTTATAACATCGCGGACATTATACATTTTAACGATAAGGTTGATTCCGATTTTTGTGGTTTTTTACCGATTATTCCACTCAATTATCCATGATCCACGATCACGGTCACGGCCAGACTGCCGATACGGTCTCGAAAAATACCAGTTACAGTATTAAAATAAAATAAAAACGTCTAATGTCAATCAATCAAAAACATCACAAACAATGGCTATCTTGCTCCCGTACATTAGGTCCAAAT
This sequence comes from Megathymus violae, assembly GCA_003671415.1. Taxonomy (NCBI): domain Eukaryota; kingdom Metazoa; phylum Arthropoda; class Insecta; order Lepidoptera; family Hesperiidae; genus Megathymus; species Megathymus violae. Next base: position 2,989,109 of record PDGT01000015.1, on the reverse strand, counting down.
ATATATATATTTGCGAAAGATGCGGAAAGTAATTTTTTAATGTATATTCAGAGCATACAAGCTGTTCAATTGTACTACTACTGATACCAAAAATCTACGACGTATAATCGTGATCGCACTCTAGTCGGTCGTTCTCTGAAACCGAAAGATTAGGCATCGGATGATGCGGTATTACGAGGATAATCATGGTGTTCAGTCTGTGTAAAAAAAGTAATAAAACCTACTAATAAAGATACATTAACGTTATTATTGGCGTGTCGACAACAACCATTTTTAAACATAGAATTATGATTTAATACTCGCGCCTAGAGCTAATATCTACGAGGAAATATTGCACAGATGTTATGGATATTAAATTTCGGATCTGGATACGGATATATGAATAATACTTTACCGGTTTCGGTTACGGTTATGGATATGAAATTATTTCGGATTACCCGATTGTTTCGGATAATTTCGGTTACAAATATTTGACGATTTAGGAATCGTAAAAAAATATATAATGTATTTACAAGGTAAATAAAAAAGCTTTATTTCTAAGTATTATCTGGCATTACAATGATAGAAAAGAACAATAGCCTTAAAAGTTGAATAATAAAAAGCGTCTAAAAATGAGAGCGACGCGGCTAGTGTATCAGCTCGGTCAGCGAAAACCAGGCATAACATGTTTCATTTAGACTTTCCCCTTATCTGAAATAATTCGAAACTTTTGTATTGGATTTGGTCACGGTTTCCAATATATTTTCATTATGGATTTCCGATAATTTCGGTTACGGTTATAAAGCTCCATAGCATTCCTAAAATATTGTAACTTTAATATTTGTAAAACTGTAACTTGCCTGCCTCTGTAAGCGTCACTGCAATCCTCAACTCCTCATGTACAATTTTAAGGTATATTCAAGCACATTTTCGTATTAAATATAAGAATAATACGTAAAAGTATTTTATTGTATCAATTTTAAATATTTTCCAGTTCTTACCTAATAATCGAATAAAGTATCGAATAATCATTCTGTTATCGACGTAAAAAGTAAGGTGGAGTCTTTCCATAAATGGTACTTCGGATGTCTAATTAATTGTATAAAAAGTACGAGATCTGGTGCAATGGAACGGATCGGAATGGAATATGGTTTTCTATTTTTTACAATTTACTACAGGTTTTATTAAGTATTCTTCAAATATGCACATTTTGTGCATATTTCAAATATGCTTCAAATACGCACAAAATTTACTCGTACTTCCATCTGTTTTTTATGTTATTCGGTATATTCGGTTTACTGTTGAGTTTCGAATTATTCTTATTGGTAATACTATTATTGCGCTTTGGAACATTTGCTATACAAAAAAATATTTCCAATGAATGAATGCGAGAATTTATCAACATCGAGATTTATAAAGTTAATTAACGAATTGAAACTTTATCAACGTTGGAATGACAGCTTTGAAGCTAAGTACTCTCATATAATATATTATCTCATATAATGTATGAGTATTGTGTTAATGTGAAATCTACCGTGGAACTGTACAAATTTCAAATTCTGACTCAGATAATTATAGTTACATAAATATCTTTCCCAAGTACTGAATTTCAAGTTAATTTAATTTTAATACTTTTTTTATTACTTGAGCAAATATTAATTCTAATACTTTTGAAAATAAATAATCAACAATTTCATAGATCTGGTGCTAATGACACTGCCTGCCCAGCGAGGGGGTCTTACATTTGATTCCTAACCACAACAGACATTAAACAGATAAATGTGTGTACTCAGGTCACGGGTGATTGTCATATCATATTTGTGTATGACTATGTCACACACAACACAGGGAATCCTAGTTTGAGAATGTAATCAAAATTTTAATATAATTAAGGAAGCAAGAAGCTTATTTTCTATAATTATTTGGGAGGATGTAATTGTGTATTCTAGTAAAAACAAAATCTGCTGAAAGTAGAGGGATAAACTTTTATTATATAGATATTTTGCTTTATGTTTAGTAAGTTTTGATATAACCTAACCTAAGGAAGCAATAACCACTATATCGTACCAATTAATGGCCATGGGGTAAGTTATTTTAGATTCTTGATATTGAAATTACTGAATAATCATTATATTGACATAATTCCTATTCCAGAAAATTTATGGTGTCTATCGCTGAGACCCTCTGAAAATTCTATGAAAACATGATATAAAGAATCCATAATACTAATATGTGAATATAAACTTAAAAAAATATATAGATATTCTTAGGTTGTCAACCAGTCAAATAATTTTATAGGTTGCCAGGCAGGAAACTGAATGTTGTTTAATAAATATCAATAGGTAACTTTGTTGTTTGAATTATTAACATTTTTAGAATACTTTGCATTAATATTGTTACATTATGTTGTAAACTACTTTATTTACTAGGTACCTATAGAGAATTACATGTGTAATTGACTCACATAGTATATGTATTCAATATTTAAATTTGCATTTTTATAATTAGACACTCCAGAATATTAAATAAAATTAACTTTATAGTTGTTTTAGAATAGATAAGAAAAATCATAACATAATTAAAATTATCTGTACATATTTTGTATAACAAATATAATGGAATTCTAACTTTTATCTTATTATATTAGACATACTTTCACTTGATGTAATTGGTTTTTTGTATATGTTTATAGTGAAATTTAGATTCTATTAACTTGAACTTCTCAAGGAATTTGATTTTAAAAATCTTTGAATAAATGAGTCTTTAATTATATTATGTAAAGATACCCAAATTAACTTGTATGATTTACCAACTTATACATCTTACATAACTGAAATATATATTTATCAACATTTTAGTGAATATCAGTAAGTGTTATTAAATATTTCCTACAACATCGCGTCACAATATACGACATGATAATGAAATTTGCCAAAAAAATTCTAATAAGAAATTAAAAACAACATACCTTGGACGTTTTTGCATGTAGTACTGGCCTCCAAAAATGAAAGCCATATACACCCCGACATAGTAGAAAGCCACCGTCCAATTCTCTGTCATCCATTTTCGATAATTTTGATGAATAAACTCATTTTCGAACTCGAAAATATAAGAGTAATTCGGTGTTATGTCCAGATTGTAAGCAACCGATGATTCCATCCTTCCGTCTGGAATGTAATACTAATATATCACAGTAAACGTTTCAGTTCTAAACGATGCACTGATCCAATATTACCGGTACTTTTCACGAATTAACCTAAAAATTTAACGAGATACTCTTCAACCTATCACAGACAGTCAATATTTCTACGAAAAATGTACTGCGTTAGTGACACATAATACAGTAATGATCGCGGAATACGTTCAGGTTGACTTTTATTCGGACAGACAAGGCATCGGTGTTCGATATGGCGCGGCTTGACTCGAGCACGTCCTCGTCACCGACCGACGCAAGACCTTACGAAAAACGAACAATGAATGAAATAAAATAATTATGATCAAACCGACGGATGGACGGATCCGCGCGTGAATTGGCTCCCACCCAGTACCACAGAGTAAGTAAAGTAATCATTGCGTTTTGCCAGTACCCCTAGCTCCCACAATACTAGAGTAATGTATATATATATATATATATATATATATAGTTCCGATGTAATAAGTACTGAAGATGTACAATCTTGAAAAAAGGAAATGAAAGGAAAGGAAAATCTTTTGATTTTTGAATTAATCTTCAACTAGTATATTAACTCTATGTCTTCAACACAGCTTTCGTTTTCGCTGTATGAAGATCGAGTGAATGGAAGACTAGAATTAATATAAATTAGTAATATAAAGGGTTTGCAGAGTTAAAATGAGATTAATGCATTAGTAATATTAATGATAATAACAATGTATAATATTATAAAACATAATGATTGGGAAGTATCCTATAACGCTTTGGTTGAGATTTGAAATGAACCGGGATAAAAATAAAATAATGGCAGATTGACGTAAAGAATTAATTTTCAATCATGTGTTAGATAAAAAATTATTAACGCATTCGAAAGATTCTTATCTTGTCCAACATTTGAATGAAAAGAAAGATTCTCATGATGTAAAGAAATTAATTTTGCACATGTCGCATCCTCTTTTTTCGGAGGTCAATTATTTATCGCTAATTAAAACTATTCTGCAAAAAATCACGAATAAATGTTATTAATTAGCTATCTATTAATACATTTACCGTAACATTTGTAATAAGAATTTTGATAATTTTATATATATGCATGTTAAAAAAAATTATAGTTTTTTTAATTCTTAGATTATATTTTTACTTAATTTTGTGTATAATAATGAAATAAATCATCGAAATTTTTTTTTTCACAAAAAGACAAGAAGTTCACCAAGGCACATAAGCATTTAAGACAAATTTAAAAGGTACTTAGTTATTGACCTGAAAATATATTTTCAAAATAACTTGTAGATTGATTATACCTTAGTAGATTTATGCCATCTCTCAGTTTTTTATTACAATTTATCTTGATAAATTGATATATATGGCAATACTGCAAGAAGTCACTGTCAGGCTTGCCAAAACTCTTTAACTAATTCCCCAGAAATCAACGCGAAATTCACTAAATTCGGGGAGAAAATATTCCAATTCCCCACACGTTATTTGTAGTGTACAAAATATGTATTATTTGGTACTAAAAAAAACAAAAAAAAATTGAAGGCCTCAAATCTTAGTGGTACAAAGATTGACAGAGTCCCGAAGATCCGCTACTTAGGTAAACTTATTGTTGTTGCGATGTGTTTTGAAAATCACGATACCACTTAAAGTTTTTAAAGCATTGTAGATTAAGTATTATCTAAATTACGTGTAAGATTATGTGAAACTTTAGTTCTATCCAAGCCGAATCATGCTCATGCAGTAATTGTGCTAATACCCTTAACGCAGTTGTAAAATCTAATGCAACTGCTGCAGAATGCATGTGCATGGTATTCGTTCAAAATACTATAACGCGCCCCTATCAGCGTTAGATGATACCAATATTTTAAAAATAAAATACCGTCAGCGTTTACATTTTGCTTCGCTTTCGGGTTTGGTATTGTTAAAAAAAAGTTTCCACCGTATTTATATAATATATACAATCATCAAAATTGTTGAATACTACAGGTCCTTGACACAGCAGCGCGGTGATTTGTGGTAGTTAATACATCGCCTCTTAATGTAAAACCAAAAAAAAAATATGTAAATGCTTATTATGTTAGCGCAAACGTATGAAAACCTGTAGTCACTTTTTAATTTTATTGCAAACCGCCTTTATGAACCAGTCCGTCATACTGGTCGCACTGATGAGCCGAGCAGGCAGGCCCCACACATCAACCTTTTCAGTTTTGATTGTAACTACAATACAAGTTTACTTAATATGTCCTACATGTTTGGCATAGTAACTATCTATTATTTTTAGTCCTGTATGTATGTGTCTTAGGATAAAAAGAACATGTTTTTCTTTTTTTACGATGCCAATAAAGACTACAGTACGCTTTGAAAAAATGCCTAGCAGCTTCCGCGAGGTTCAATTCCGAGTCGTTTTGTCTATGATGTATTAACAATAAAAAATATATTAATTTTCTACTATTAATTATGCACCGATAGAAAATATTAGTAGTAGTAAATTTGTATATGTAAAATTTTAAACATTAGTAAATGTTAATATTTTTATATATATATATATTTAAATTAGGTTACCAGGTCAATAAATGGAGTTGATACTAAATCAGCTCAATAAAATAATGGAATTGACCTAAACATTTTTCATTACAGTAAATAGTTCATTAATTTAGTTTTTTTAACACTTAAATAATTTGAAATAAACAACTGCATCTGACACTGCAACGTGTTGCGTTTGAAACCTCAGGAAATGATTAAAAAAAATTCGCGACAAATGCATTCACACTTGTTTAATTGTAACAATCGCAAAAACTTAAGAGATCAATACCAATTTTTTTTTGCGACCCGCGACTTCACTACTCCCACGTAACCCCTATGAAGTAAAGGTTGAGTACCACTGACCTAGCCAAATATACCTCTTTTTTTAAGTCAACTCTTTTGCCAAGTCAAGTGTGCTGTGGATCCGGTAAAAAAATCATATCATATCAACCCACAATAATCTTAATCTCTCGTAAGTAGAAGTCCATACTTCTGGCCGATACCACACTGGGGATGCCTCGGGTGTGACTAAAGTCCATGGGCGACGGTGACCAGTTACCGTCAGGAGGACATCTGTTCCTTTGCCTTTATCATAAAATAATAAGGGTTAGGGCCATCGTCCACTGCGACGCTAGCCAAATGCGGATTGGCAGGCTTCGCACATCTTTGAGAACATTATGGAGTACCCTCAGGTATGCAGGTTTTTAACGATATTTTTCTTTTATCGAAGCGGGTAATCATTAATTTCTAATACGTTCATAATTTGAATAACTAGACATGCAAGCACGTTTCCACCTGGGCCACCCCTGTGGGACCGACGTTCAGACCACTAGGACATCAATGCTTAGGTACACAAAGCTAATAGGTAAATGGTATTAGTTTTTTTTAAGAGATCACATCTTTAATCCAAGGGTATCGACCAAGAAGGAAGCGTCTTCTTGTTAGCTTGCTTGTTGTCTTGATTTTAAGTTAAACTATCAGTAAAGAACTTATTTGACACGAAGAATACAGGTTATTATATGTATGTCTTTATTTCTTCAAAATTGACAATAGATACAGATTTAATGAGGCACCTTTATTGAGTGTTATAATTTGTGTTTAAATTTGTTGACATTCAGTTAATTTAAGAAATATTTGTAGTATATTTGTAAGCATAACATGAAAAAAAATTAGCATGTTGTGTAATTGACTGGTCAATTCTCGGGCAATGGGCAGTTTTGGTGCAGCTACCTTCGTAATGTTATGGATGTCAGATGTATTCATGAAGGTATACATGTAATAAGCAGGTGTATTGCCAATGTTGAGCACTTTGTGAAACATTCCATTGTTAACTTTCATTCTGTTGCCCGCTGTCAATTGGTAAGTGTGGCCATTGGGAGATTGGGAAACTTCAGGCTCGTACAAAACTTTTCCCTCCAATAATGTTAATGTTACGTTGGTAAAATCACTTGGAATGTACTTTTCTTGGTCGTAACCTGTAAATAAATTGTACTCGTAATATTTTTATGATAGCTCCATAATTAAAGCATCCACAAAAGCGGAAACGGGTGAAGGGGAAGGATGATTATTTCACAAATATTCCATTTCTTTCTTGGCTTAATTTTAGTCAAAGCGGAGAAGAAAGAATAAATAACTGATTGTTTTTAGCAAGATGGCATTGCCAGAAATAGGTGATATGAGCTGTATGTTGTGAGTAGAGGTGTTACAGAACGCATCTCACTGCATATCATCACACAGAGGAGACGAGAGAAGTAGCCAGCTGTGTAAACAATATCTTTCTCTTTTATTGTGTAGAACCGGTCCGCTATACGGCGTGTCCCCTTTCCTTCTGTTTACGTTCGTCTTTACTTAGTCTTATATAGGATGTTATGAATATCAGTGGTACATAATTCGAATATCCTTAGTTAAATGAGTTTAATTTTGATATCAATACGACATATGTATTTGGTTATGAATGTTTAATTGTTTTAATAAACCTACTTCTACATTCTTTTATTATCTATTTATAAATTCTTTATAAATAATTAGATTAAGAATGAGCTAAAATATATTTAAACAAAACTATCTTTTAATTAAATCAAGTGATACTGCACCAGGGAAATCAGCGATGAAAATCACGTCGCTAGCGTTGTGCCAGGAATGGACTTCCTGTCTCACATCCTGCAGCTCGCTCCTCCAGGACAGAGCCTCGTCCAGAAGCGGCATTAGATAAGATATGGGCTCGAACGGAGACCATGATACGCTTAACAAATCCTGTTTTGGATCAAACATCCGCTGCGTGAATCTACCGTTCATGGAGCACCAAACGTCCGCGTAAATTGATAAATTGTTCGAGACAATATCCTTGGAATTTCCTCTATATTTCTTGGCTTGTGAAATCAAATTATTCTTTATACAATGTGCATATTGGTACAACATGTCGCCGTGCCTGGTCCATCGGTCGTTCGGTGAATACAGATATGGATCGATGTAAAGATCGACATTTTTCTCGTTGTCAACAATTTTAACGACGACAGAGTTAGTGTCCCAAGTGTGGACCATCATGTCCCAGGAGTATCCGTATAGGCCCTTTGTCCAGTTGTTATATCCCTGAAAGTTCATAAAATGTAATTCACACCCAAACTAAAATGTATAATTCCATAAATTTCTTAAGACACATTAAATTTGTGTGCATTGTTGTGAATTTTTTGACAATTTTCAAGTGAATTCAGCTAAGAAGTTTAATCAATTAAATTATAATGTCAATTCATTGCACATCTCGTATTTGGATTGAAACTTGGTTGTTTAAAAATAAAAATAAAAACTTACTTCGTAATATTAAGTAAAAAAACGAGGTTAAAAGAGTAACACAGTAACTATATGTATTATAATTACCTGCGTTATAAAATGCGAAAATGGTAAAAAAGCCTGTGTGATAATAAAAAAAAATATTAATGTAACGGTTAAAACTTTAGAACGCTTGTCTTTCTCATTGGAATATTCGTGTATATCATTATCTGTATCATCTGAAGCTTTTAGTATTTCAGCATTTTCTTTGGCCTTGTCGCTCGACGTCGTGGCTGCCCTATTTTTATCAATATTTTTTAATATGAAATTGTCGTCTTCCTTTACAATGCTATTATCATTTATATTGTCACCAGTGTTCTGTTTTAATGGTTCTAAATTTTCATCAACTGTTTGATTTATGTTATTCTTTACCATTCGTTGCATATGTTCCTCGTTTTTGTTGGTAACTTGAAAATTGCATTTAAGTTTCGAGATAAAACTAACGCATCTGCAAGTTTGTTTCTTTGCTTTAAAGAAGAGAATCACCAAAGAATTTGCAATAGTTTTTGGCCAGTCAAACGGATAGAAGAGAGGCATTGTAGCTAAACAAACCCATGGAAACATTCCTGAAACAAAATTATTAAACACCTAAGGGCTTCAACCTGTCATCGGCTCGCCGCAGGGCACGGGTCTTTCATCGTAATTGACATACTCTGCCGTGCTGCTCCAGTTCATATTGTTGGAAGGGTTAGTCACCAAAATAATTTTCGAAAGCTCATATGCTGCTAGGAGTCCTTCAACATAGCTTAACGACTGCTATTTAACAATAACCACCGGGACCGACAAGTTATGTGCCCTCCGAAGCAGAAACAGCTCAAGAAATTTAGCCACTAGCGGCCCCTTACCCCACCACTGAGCGTGCCCGCAGTTGCTTAATTCCATCACTTAGGATCGATGCAAGCCATCGAGCTACGAGCGGTAACCAGTTTTACTTGAAATGTTAAAAGAATTTATGTTACAATACTGAAAATTGGTTTCGATGACTATTCACCATTCAAATGTATATGCAAGTAGCGAATATGTCAGTCGACCTTTTAACCACAGAAGACATTAAAAGTGACGGTGGGGTCACTTTTTATAATGATTTCATTGGTTACAATAAATGGAGTAATAGTGCTGTAATTAACTTCAATCTGAAAATTAATGTTACCTTCATAAACATAGTGAGCTTGTGAGATGTAAACGTATGCTTTCTTCCGTATGCGATAACTTCACTCAAACAATTATGTACACAAAAAGCGAAAAGTTAACTAATACTACTTTGAAACAACGCTCTTTATAGTTTTTCGCATAGTTTGTAACTTCCTTGAAGCGTTGAACTCATAATTGTTTACGTTAAAACTAAATTAATTCTTGAATAAAATGATAGCTTAGTTTATATGTGGATTGTTATACAAACCGATACTGAACAGTCTGCTGTTCATGATGTGGAAGAAGGCGCAGAAGAGCATCGCGACGTGTCTGGTGCGCCCCCACATCATCCAGAACGCCACGGTCAGGTCGAAGACGAACACGAACCAGTGGACCACCAGGTAATCCGTCTGGGGAACTGTCAAGAAAAGCCTAAAAGAGAAATATAGTACGTTAGGTCTCTCAGGACACCTGCAAAAAGTTAATTTTATCATAATTGTAAGTAATATATGAAAGAGTAGGTACAATCAAGTAAATTAGGGAATGGTAATTAAATCTATACTAATAATAAAATTATAACTGATCGATTTCTGTACATGAACGATATATGAGATAAAATTATTATTAGGGGCCTTTATTAACGCGATAGAACCCAAAACAATAGTTGTTAGAATTTTTGCCTGTTGTCTGTGCATTTGTTCCCGCTAATCCCGAAACGGCTTAACCGATTATTTTCTGGTTTTCACTAATGTATTGCAGTAAGCATCAGTTAAAACTTAAAGTTTGTTTCATTGCAATACGTCCATAAATAAAAAACGTTATGAATTATTATATGTATTTGTAATTCACAGAATAAGAACAACCCAAAAAAATGCAGATGCTAGCTTTAAGCGTAAGGTAGTTTTTCCGAAGCGAAGCGAGGGCATTTGCTAGTATAGAAAAAAATAGCGGCCCGTCCCGACTTCGTTTTTGCGGAACAATTACTTACCATAGTAAATATTATGTAGGTATAATAATGCAGAGTAATCTCTCAATAGTATAAAACAAACATAATACCTAGCTTATGTCCATTGAGAGTAATGCACCTTTCAAAAGATAACATTATTTTTCAAAACGGTGTCGTGGTTTCATTACAGATTACCGTCCGTATACAGAGACCCTTACAAAATTCGTACTCTCTTTATTATATTAACATAAATTATCATTAATTACGGCTTACGAATGTTTAATTAATTACTTACATTAAATATTATGTCAGTTTCACGAATTTTGGATGAAAACAAAAGGCAACAGTGCATAGATTACGTCAGTACAGAGAATGTTCACACCAAAAAACTGCGATTGCAAGGAAAATCAATCAACAAACTTAAGCTTCGATAATCGCAGAATATTTTAATAAGTAAAGAAATAATTAACAATGTAAACACGTTAACGCTGGAAGCCTGTTAGTGTATTTTTAACCGAGTTCAAAAAAGGACAAGATTTGTATTGAATTAAAGAATTGATTTGTATTTTTTTATGCTTGTTACCTCAGGCCTCGGTCATTCTTTAACCTATTTGGAAAATTTCTTTATTGTTTGAGTGGGTATACATTTCGTTTAGTCCCACTTAAATTTCAAGAAAAAAACAATTCTAAGAGTGAAAAATAGAAGATGAAACCAAGAAATTCACCTTATTTTTGTTTGTTCATTCCATTGACGTCAAAGTTAAATAGCACTAACCTGTGTATAACATTATAATACGATACATATTAATGAAGCTACCGTATACGTAAAAGTTATAAGTGACTTATTTATTTATTACTATTTACCTATTTGTAACTATATGACTGTGGTGCCACTTGTATTACTTTATTCTGATACCGTATAAAATAAGTTTAAAAAGGATAGACTTAAGAGACTATTGGCATTCTTTACCAGTCAACCCGAAACTGGTGAATATCGCACCTTTAGAATGAAAGTGGCTTAACTCAAAATTCTTGAAATTCCAGATTTTACGATAAATTTACTTAAAAAAGCTTACTCTAAAACCCCATGGTGAAAAAGAGCCCGTATTATGAGTGAGAAAGGAAAAAGGAAAACCTCATTCATCAGTCTCTTTAAATTTACTCAAGACCATAAAAATTTGCAAACTTTCTTTGTCATTTCCCATTAATTGCAATTTTTGAGTTAAGTCCCTTTCATTCTAAGGGTGCGATATGTTCGGTGGTAACAACAAATACGTCTATAAATATGTACCAGTAGGTGCTCCTAAATTTATTAGCGGAAACGTAGATGTTTCAAGTGTTTCGAAAAGTGTTTAACAAAGTTCAACCACAGGCATTTGAACATCTACAATTTAAATGCGCGTCTAACAATAGGGCGACGTTAGTAGTATATTTGTTTCTTGTTTACTAGTTTAAGTTATCCCGGAATAATTTTAATAATAAAAAAGATTATTTTACTACACGTTTGGAAATTTGCTTAAGTATATAATTAGTGTATCCAAAAACATAAATGTCGCTAGTCTGATTATTTAGTCGACTGTTAAGTGTGAAAAAACATTAAAAATATTGTAATGAGTAAAACTTATTGAATCAACGTTATTTGTAAAATTATTTCATTAAAAGTTATGCGATTGACGTTCGTCTGTACAGGCGCGGGGCAAAGTTCATGCGGTTCCCTGTGGCGCATGGCGGGAAAAACAAGAGACCAGCGTTGCCAACTCTACGTCTTTTTACGTAGGTCTACGTATTTTAAGCCTTTCCTGCAAACCTACGAACTTTATTCTCAGAATCTACGTATTTTCTATCAAAATTGTCCAAATTTGCAAAATAGACAGAAGGGGATAATTACCTTTATTTTCGCGAAAAAAGTTAATAAACGTTCCGTTTTATACTAACGCACATTCGCCTCGCCATTCAACATGTCGCGCCATTCATTTTAAAAACAAAGTGTCTTTGAAAAATTTAAGGTTTTGAAGCATTACTCAAATTTAAACGTTCTGTACCGTGTATAGCCCATTTAGGGTAAATGTTTCCAGGTAATATGTTTATCATTAACTTCATATATTTATCTAACTTAGTTTTAAAATAATAATTTATTTTTAGAATTATGGCTAAAAAAATGTGACCAGGAGGCAGACCGGGAATAAAATAAAAATTTAATAATTTAAATACTTTGAGGATGACTCTAAAAGTAGCAAACTTTTTTAAACGATCCACAAGTGGTAATTCCTAGATATTTTTGTTTGCTAACGGTAATTTTTTTTAATTTATTGTTTGTCTGCTGTCTGCTACTTTTAAGGTCACATAAATTGTCGTTTTATTCACTTTTACCTACCATACTCTCTTGTTTTCACTCAAAAAAAAAGTACGTAGATCTACGTATTTTCTGTATGGAAATTTTACTATTTCTACGTATTTTTCTAATCTGACCTACGCCTTTTTCAAAATCTGAGTTGGCAACACTGCAAGAGACTAACTTGAGCATAGAGGTAGAGTTGAGTAGGACAAGCATTATCGAAAAGTTTGCAAAAGTAGCGTCATTTTTGTTCCGAGCCAGTATTTGTCCCACTTCAATTGAGGCGAGGTATTTTGAGCCTAGGCGGAAGACATTTGAAACAAAAACAAGAAAATTACAATGTCTCTTCTGTCTAAATGTATTGGACCACACGTAATAATTGGGGTCAATTAATCAGTTACTGTACGACAATAAAGGGCAATTTTTGTTCTTGTACTACTGAAGAATAAGTGTCTTTATTATGATTTTTTTATAAAAACATGTCTGTGAATACCAAATCTCACATGCTATGACGTACAAATATAATAAAATTGAAATATAACAAAAAACCAATTCTTTTTTCATTCCTTAATTTCAATTTTTGACTGTCCATCTGCTTGTTCCAGCCAACAAATCTGAAACAGTTGGAACAATTATGATAGGACTTTCATTGGCTGATGTTATAAAGAGTAACTTTAATTTTAGAAAAAAATTATGTAGGGTTGGAAGATACTTGTTTTATTTCTTATATGTTAAAAATAAACAGAAATATTTACATAAAAAACGCACATAATACATAAAAATGTCATCGGTGATTAATATTGTCTCTTTCAATGTCATTCATACATGTCAGCGGATACAGATGTGTTATTTATTGAATTGTGTAGATCGTTGCGTTCTTTCTGTCACATTATGTTACAAGAGTGAAGAGGATCGCAACAACGGGACATGCAATTTCATACAATCTTACATTTTATCATAGCTCGTTCCGGAGAAATGTCATGTTTTTTGTATGCCCTACTCAACACTGGAGGTTGGTTACACGCCATTGGCGCGTACACCTGACGTTTTCATCTCATTTTCATGTTAACTAATAAGAATAATAATCAAATTAATTTAATAATAAAATGTTGCAAACAAAATATTGTAACCAAGACCGTGTTTTACGTTTCACGAGCTATTTCCGACACATTATTAGATATGTTGTGTTTGTTTAAACATGTATATATGTATAATGTTATTATGTTTTGTTTTTACTATTCAATAAATTATGCTATAATGTAAGCATAATATGTTTTTGTATTATCATCAGCTTCTGTTACGGTTTTCATAGACAGATACAATGCGAAACATAAAATACACCGTAAAAAGTCGAGAAGGAACATTACCCCAGTTGGGAATTAATTCTTTTTTACTTCAGATTTTCTTGAATTGAAAGCTCCCGTGTACATATAAAGCCGGTATTATTTTGATTTTCAAACTTACTTAAACGGGTTGAAAACCCAGTGTTCGCTAAGGTTCTGTACAGAGTATCCGCTGAGCCATTCCGCAGTACCCTTTTTCAAGCCAGCCATGAAGTAAAGGATGAAGAACTGATACTTGAGAATAAAATAATTCCAATAAGGAACTACTTCATTCTTCACGGAAGGGTGCATGGCCGCGTCGATGGACCTGCAATAGTTATATGGTCTGTAGTGACATAATCTTTGCGAGCGATAGATATGTAGTATCATCATAAATTGTGCTTTTATTATATTAAGCTGGCATGTGAGCATTAGTGAAGCGTTTTTTTTTCATAGCTTTGACGGTTTGTCAACACAAACCTATCCGATTATCGAATTATCGGCCTCGTCCGGAATTGTTTAAATCGGTCAAGTACTTACCAAGGATCAGCATACTAGGTATGTGCACGACCGATTTAAACAATTCCGGTCGAGGATGATGATTTCATAAGTAGTCGCTAGTGGCAAAGTTTCTCAAGCGGTTCCGCGCTTTGGAGGGTTCATTTAGCTATCTGTGCCGGTTGCTATCATTTCGTAGCATTAAACTATGTCAGAGATCGTCGGATCGTGTAAAGTTTCCAGGTTGAACTCTACTCACTCCTTCGACACGTATTGGAGCAGCAAAGTGGAATACGTTCGAAGTCTCTGAAACTAGGAGGAGAAGCTCTTGTCCTAAAAAGGCCAATAACGATTTGTAGAGTTGTGGTATGTTTTTAAGTATCATTATTGCTTGATATCATTCCTTCGTACTGGATCAATATCCGTCGATATTCGCCAAGTGTGTTTAAATTTTTTACAATGCTTGTAGATTATTTTGAAATGAATTGTCGAGGTTGTCTAATGATTATGTACCCAGCATCGTGTACACAATAATTTCCCAGATGATTCTGGAACCATAGACAAGAATGTCTGTTCTCGTCAAACTTACCATACTCATAACATCTGTCGTCCTTACCAGTAGCAATGCGCGTCAGTGAAGCTCAGCAGAGTGGCGACCAGCCCGAACAGGTAGCTGTGGTTGTTCCAGAAGCTCTTCTCCACGAGGAATAGGTACCAGTAGCAAATTGTAAACGCCGCAGCGCTGGCGCGGTACATGTAGCCTAAAGTTATGCCTACTGCTCCTAGAAATGTCCCTCGGATATTTAGAAATAATTTTACTGATTCATAATAGTATCGCTACTAGCCCACGGTAGATCTGCGTTTTCTCTCGTAAAGTTATGAATGTTCACGTTCGTATGTGAGGTTTGACATGATTTACTGCTAAAATGCTCAATTTGTGTTGTTCAATGTAATAAGGTGTCAATAGAAATATAATCAAAAGTAGTAAGTGAATACGGCCTATTCATTACGTTTAATACTTATTATTGCAGACATAATGAGCAATGTTTAAATATCGACGGTAAGAAATCATCAAGTGTTTCTTTACTATGTCGGACTATAAAAAGTCAGTGGAAGCTCCAACTGTCCATAAATCCATAAGAAAATTTAAAATCTTACCAAACCATAGAACCGCGTATACCAAAGCCATATAGGGCATCGGGAGAGCCCTGATAAATGGCAGCAGAGCAAAGTGGCAAGTCTCCGAGTTACCCCATCGCTCCGCCATCGTCGCGCCGCCACGCTCGCCGGCAATATCGAACAGCATAGCTATACCTGGAATCCAATTTTGATACCTTCCCTACCCATATTTTACAGATATAACGTATTATCTCATGTAGTTTTCGTTAAATATAATAAACGGTTATCTAACAACTCCACAGCATATTTTCTATTTCTGAGGCTCACTCTGATCACAGCAAGCGTAGACTAACACATAAACATCTAAAATTGTGAATTAATATAAATTCTCCATTGTAAATATACCAATATTAACATCATCGAACAATTCGGAAGTTGCACGTGAGTACTGAATTTTTAACTACTTAATATTAATGCGGTCGTCTATGGTAGACAACAAGAATTAGGCTCACAAAAATTGCAACAACTGTAAAATTAAATTTATTATTCTACAATAAAACAATTTACACTAACCAAATAAAATCCTTGTGACTGCTAAACTGGACGAATCTTTCGGGGTATACAGGTAATTCACAATTTTATCCATCGACACGGTCCGAACATGAAACCCAAATTGTTGGAATATTTTTTCGTCCACTACAGTTGACATGGCCAATATTTTCCGTTTCACAGTACCTGGACAAACAATTTCTTTACTAATATAATTTAACCTTGCCCTTTGATATTCGTAGCAAGTTTTACAAATCCAAATTAATCTATTTGTATAACAATTTACTTACAAGGGTTTAGTGTGTAAATTTTCTTGTTTTTCCGGCTGATGTTAATATTTAAGTATAACTAAACGGTTAATAAACATAACAACAATAATAAACAACTAAAACTGTACAGCTTCAGTAGAACACTGGTCCCCTGAGTTTTGATTTCAAGAATTTACGATAATAAAGGCAATCTTGACATGATAACCAATGCTGACCAGTAAAACTAAACTGATTCAAGCACTAAAACGCCTCATTAAAAGGAGTATAGGACGGTTCCCGTACATGTAGTTTGAGACTTCGGTTACTCGATGGATATACGGATATATATGGCTAAGGATGTGTAAGAGTGGCGCTGGTTAGGACCTATATTCGTCACTGCAGCTCCAAAGAGTGATGCAAGAATGAATTGGAAACTGGACCAAAGTTCCATCTGAAGATGGTCTAATTTTATGTAGGTACTTACTCAAATTTCCTTTGCTCATGTCGAAAGTTAGTTGTGGTATTCCCTTCGAAGATAAAACAAGACTGGCAGGAAATTTAGGCTGCGGTTCACGGGTAATATGGAGATTTATTATAAACATTATGTCTCCTTAATTATGCCGCAACTCAACATTTAAGACATGTGTAGCCAAGTAGCAAATAGGTTGCACATGTTTCCATAATCGGTTGAATAGTTTTAATGAAGATTGAGATAATTTATTCTGTCAAGTGCTACATTTTATATCTACGCTAAAATTTAGGTATATAGAAAGATATCACTCTACGAGTATATCTATTGTACGATATGGAAAAATTGAAAATATAAAGCAGTCAATATTTAAATATAAATTCCTTTTTTGTGGCATTACCTGCCCAATCAGATCAGGTGATTGCCTTTACAAAGTGGACTTAAATTGGACTTTATTTAAGAGTTTTGTGATTTTAAAATATATACAAATTGTCTGCGATGAGTTCAAACTCCATTTGATGGTTTTTTTTTATTATTATTATTATAATTTACATACAAGTATTACAATTACAATATTATCGGAGAGGGTGTAAACATAAACTCCTTAGTTTTACCGTACACCCTGTGCCGTCGACTATCCTTTGTTACATTATACAATTCAATGTTTATATATTTATACTAATGAAAAGTATACATTTCATAACACAACATAACTTACGTACAAAAAGAGGGTAAATTACAAATTTACAAAAGTGAAGGTACGTTAAAGCAAAATAAAATAAATCGGTGTAAGTTTTGCCGGTTATTTTACAATATCAAAGTTCTCGTTTTGATTCACATAAATAAATAAATTATAACAACTCCCCTCCGTGTCCGTTCCATGTGATGCACGTGTTGTAGAGATACACACAAAGGAAACAAATAATGAATAGCCGAGAATAATAATAACTTTCCGGTCTACTCACAACAACAACTTTTACAAAACGTTTACTTCTGCTGGGAATACAATCCGAGACCTTTCGATTAGCAGGCAGGGTCACTAGCAACTGGGCCACGGGAACGTTTAGATCGTTATGGCATATGATCGTATTCTCTAAATTATAGTTAAAACCGTATCACTAACATTAATGGTGTGATTTAAACGACCAATGTAAATGGTGACATTAGTTAATAAAATCTTTATAATATTATAAATATTAATAGTATGAAGAGGGAATGCGAATTTTGCGAAGTTTGTGTGTATGCCGTATGTTTGTGTGTGTGGTCGAATTCATATATACTATCTCCAATACCATGCTGGTGGAACGTGGTGTCGTAAGAGGCGACACAAGCCAGTCTGCTTGGTGGTAGGGCTTCGCGTAAGTATTATATTTTTAATATTATTATTTCATTAATATTACTACTGGTATAAGTATCTTTCAAATTTTTAATGAATGCTGCTAATACTTCGGGTAAATCAGAGGTAATTAAATACAAACATATTACAAGGTCGTCGTTATAGCGACCACCAATATGACGTATGCTAACAATTTCCATTTAAAAGAAGGTTGAATGTCGCGAAGATATTTAAGAAAGAAAGAAAAGAAAGAAAAACATATTTATTCTGTCTTGTGTAACAAACAGTATTGGACATAATATATATCAAGATACAAAAAGACAGAAAATGTTCGCACTCAAGCGTCGGCGTGAGGGAGCCACACCTGCCTGATATTTCAGTGCGACCCGAGCATCCGAATAGTTCATACAAGCGGAATTTATAAATATATTTATAAGTGCTTATGCATAAGTTATTTATGCATAAGTGCTAACATAATAAATAACTGGATAATAAATAGTTTACCAAACAACAACAAGTATAACAAAGCAATAAACATAATTACTTCATATTTACACTTATCGGGTGAACGACATAATAATTTATTCTGAATGCATTCAAGGTTAAAATTGCCAGCAGTGTGAGAATAATCAATATCCAGTACCAGTAGGAATAGGGGCCGAGGGTCAAAAAACTTGTCACCACATAAGACGAAAAAAGGTAAGTTATATATATATGTATGTATGTATGTGTGCGTGTGCATGAGGGGGAGAGACTGAGCTTGCTGCGTGTAAAACATAACATACAAAAAAAAATTAAGTATTAAAGTAATTTCTGTAAATTTAACAGGTGTTGTTCGAGATGGAATTTAAATCCTTTTTTTTGTTTTTAGGTTTCGAATTGGAGGCGGCAGATTGTTCCAGCATTTAGTGGCGTTGTATTTAAAACTACCACGAAACGCAGCTGTGCTGTGCCGAGGACACGATAATCTATAACTTGAGGCCCTAGTAATATGTGTAGTATTGATATATTTTGTCCATTGCAGTTTATCATATAAATACGGTAGACATTTTTCTGTAACAATACCAAATAACATTGAAGCAAAGTGAAGTTGCTGGCGGTATTTCATTTTTAATCATTTATCAACAGAACCAATTCCACATCCCACGGCTGTGCACAACGCAATAATTTTCTAATCTCAGAAATCAAACGGACACTTGATTCACGGTGAGATCATTTAAATAGTAGGTACTATTGTTAATATAACCATTTGTTATGGATAATCCGTAATTGCAACCCAGAATTGTCCCATCAGTGGGCTAGTATTTCCTCTCACAGTGAGAAGAATTCAAGCCATAGACCACGCTGGCCGATTGCCGATTGGCAGATTTCACTCATCTCTGACAACATTGTGAAAGAGATATGAAGGTTTTCTCACAATGGATTCCTTCACGGAAGCTAATGATTATTAATTTATTATAGGGCCATTCGAATTTGAGTTGCGTGCAGGATTCGAATTAGTATCTCGTACGGTATATCTACGTACAAAACACTAGGCCACCACTGCCTTTTATAGTCAATTTGTCATAATAATTATCTCTAATCAGATTAACATTACAACTATGTATAATCGTTAAAATAATAATGTTTAAATTCAAATTTATTTAGGTATTCTGTAAGTGTACACTTATGCATGTCATTTTTTGCTTCGGCTACCATTTCAAAAAGATGCTTTAACATTGAGAAGAAACGACGACTTCAATTTCAGCAATTCAAACTTAATGACTACATTATCACCGTTTGTCATTTTTGATAAAATAACATACTCTTTGAGCTATACCGTTACTGCTCGCGCGGAATGCACGCTCTTTCTTAATTTGTTGTATTATTTTATCATATATTACGATGTTTTAAACCATGCGTTTGTTTTACTCGACGTTAAAGCGCCTTGTCCAAACGGTAGTGGAAGCAAAAATGACATGCAGAAGTGTATTTAATAAGTTCCTAAATGATTTCTAGTTTAATTTTATGGGTGATCACTAGTGGCCAAACTTCCCATGAGAATTTCTGTATACTCGTATTCCAGTTACGAATTCAGGCGGCCTGAGAACTTCTAGGAACCGCGTTACCCATTAATCGCTCCACAAATTGAGACAGGAGTAGGGGGGGAGCGTACAAGCATGTCTATGAATGAAGCGATCCATTTAAAGATTTGGTTGAATTATTTCGGAATATACTTACATAAATTTTACAGACAATTTATTTTAAAGCTCAATCACGAAAGACTACTGAACGCTCAAACTACAACGCAGCACGGGGTTAATGTGTTGTAACCACCGATTTAGTATAAGCGTACATATGTGAGGTGGCGACGTTCCACGTGTTTGATGACGAAGCCGGACGGAGTGAGTTCGTCTCCTCTCAAAACATTATAATGAGTTTCGGAATTGTATTTATTGGAATAAATAATACAAGACTTGTACTAGACAATAAAACTTCAAAATTGTGTTGAAATAATTTATTTCTCAAATTCTATAATATTCCGAACATGTTCCGCTACGAGTAATAAACATTTATTATTGTCAATCATAATATCCATAAAACCATCCGATACTTCTATTAACAATTTTAACTACAGCAATATCTTAGGGAAATCTCTACGACCTCATACAACGTAGCATCTAAAAGGGTTTAATTTCTAACTAAATCGATACGCTGGTTTTGTTACGATATTCTTTCGACATAAGATCTTTTTCCATACTTTTAATTACGTTTTTCAGCTTTCATGACTAGACTAAGATAATCAACATCAATTAATAACAATAATCAAATTATAATAGTTTATTTTCAATAAATAAATGAGGTTAATTTATTGTGTGCCCGAATAGATGACGCATGAACGGATTCATGCATTCATAGGATTCAAGTCTGCGACAAATACAGTGTTGTTATACAGCAAGATTTATGAATACTTATTCCGAATAAATTAATTATTTGATTGAAATAGATATGGCTATACCACCCAGTATTGTTTTCATCCCAACTGTCCATGCCCCTTTTGCACGCTGTCTTTATATGTACATATATACTCTTCATTAACCGTTCTTATAACGCACATCTAACAATGATTCAAAGTGTTAGTTTTGCGGTATGTAACAGTGGACTAACGCATTTACTTAAAATTTTAGGTACTAAATTCAAAATGAACATACTTTTGTTACGACATCATTGAATTTGAACCGACAAAGCTAATGTGTTGTCGCTTCACCTTTGAACTACATAAAAACTGTTATGCATTTAATTAAATAAAATTGTGTATTAGCTTTCAATAATAATGTTACAAGTTAATTTTCGCATAAAAACGTTGAATGTAAGTACAAAGATTTTATGTAGTTCAAAGGTGAAGCGGCAACAGCTTGGTAGCCTGCTCGGTTCATATTACAATGGTGTCATAACAAAAGTATGTTTATTTTGAATTTAGTGCCTAAAATTTTAAGTAAATGCGTTAGTCCACTGTTATATACCGCAAAACTAACACTTTGAATCATTGTTAAATGTACGTTATAAGAACGCTTAACGGAGAGAATTCACAAAGACAGAGTGCAAATGTCATACGAAATCAATGTTTATTTCGACGCCCCCCTGCCGTACGTCGGTGTACGCAAAAAGAAAAGGCGACAGGATACATTATTTAGGTATTGTTTTTGGTTATCTATTAATTAAACACGTTCCGTTCTGACTACCGAGGTCATTGTGGTATCGAATGAAAGATGTTTTTTTTTTTTGTAAAATGTAGTCGTGATGACACAACCTTAGGTAAATTATAAATTATTTCATATGTATTTAAGTCAATACACCGATACCAGCAACTTAACCGAAACAAAAAATAAACATAATTGTATTGTACAAATGTTATTATTAATATCCTTGCTGATTGCAGTAGGAAAATTGTGAAAAAAAAAAACAAGAATATGTATCCGTAAACTAACAGATTATTAATTTGGTATAACGACAGAATATCCAAAACGGTATTTACCGTACCGACTTATTATTGGGGGGCGACGATGTGTGTTAATCATTATCAAACCTTAAAGCCAAATATTTTTTTTAATGTGAAAAAAAACCTAATCTTTATGTAAAAAAATCCAATAAAATCATTACTAAAACTTCATGATCGAGTCCTTAAATGTGAATACAGAAAGTGTGCGCAAGATGTTCACAAGCAAAGATGAGTGAGTACATGTCGAGGGCGGTGACGTTAGGAGCACGCGGTTCGAACGTGTTTTGGGAAATGGTTACGTCTTAACCAAACGTGACGACAAAAGTTTTTATACATCGCGTCACTTTCTAAAACTAGTTGCAATGACGTCAGATTAGATTATATAGCCGTGGATGGCGTGAATATGTTGACTTGTTCCGAAGGACCGATTGTACGAGACATCAGTGTCTGGCCATTTTGTCGAGTACCGAAGAACCCACAACACCCCAGATATCTGAATATCACAAAAAAAAAACTTAAAAGTTGAACTTTTATTCGTTTTCTACAATAATAAAGGCGCTGAAAGCATATTAGGATAAGGAAATAAAAAACCGTGTACGTCAAAATGTCGACTTATTCCCGTCACGTAAACAAACAATAAAAGTATATAGACAAACAGACCGTAGTACAACGTAATCCATTCATGTATGTGTGCAATGAACAATAATGCATTGCGCACCGTATCATCAATGTTTTAGACTAAACTGAAACAACACTTAATACAATATGTAAAAACTGTATTTTTAACGTAACAACATACAATACTGATTCAGGAACTACGTTCACGCGATATAATTTCAACTCGAGATACCAGCGAGATCTTGGAACCAAACTAATAATATAATAAATAGACAATATTTAGGATATGCACCGAACTATCCTAAAAACATCCCTAACAAACGATACCCTCTACAAACGGAATGTAATTAATATAGTAACTTACAAAATTGTAAACGTCACGTTACAGACAGATATAGTCACAGAACGAAGCGATCTAAAACAATATAGTGACACCAGCACTCGGTGGTTCCGAATACTTAGCGTTGCAATACTAGTTCACACAGAACAACTGCTCTGTATAGAAATTATTACTCAAAACAGTTGTATTTATTCATAATTAGAGACGAACTTGGTTTCGTGATATAAAAACAATATTTCACTTTTAAACAACGAATTTGCATAAGTTGCTTGTTTTGGCACGCGAGTGAAACGGAACGCTACGATTCTTCTGTAGCAGAGCTGGAGCTCTCCAAACTTTTTGTCTTGTCGACCACTTGGCATGTTTTTCGGTTTGGGGTAGACTGACAATTAGATCAATTTCAAATGTGTTTTTCACAGCTGTTTTATCGCTACTCGCTTTGAATGGTTAAATTTGTAGAGGTAATGAATTGTAGTGTGAAAAATAAAAATAAATTCTGAAGCCAAGAAAATTTTTACTTCGTCCGAGATAATTTCGGGCTTCGTAACTTTATTTTGAATCCAGAATATTTATACTACAACCAAGATTTGCATTTCTTTCTTATTCCGTTAGTAATATTATAATTGTGAAAATAAACTTGTATACCAAACCGTAGTTAGCTAGGTTTTCAGGAAAAAACTAAGTAACAATCCTCCGTGATCTTTGGCCCGGACAAAGTTGGACGTCTAGCTAAGAAGTTGACGCAGGCTAGAATTTACCGTGGAAAAATATTCTTTACAATGTAAAAACTTACATGCGGAGAAAATAAAAACGTAAGTTATACATATAGGTATATACACTACCGGTCAAAAGTTTAAGACCACTAATAAAAGATTTTTGTTATTAGTAAATATTCTTAAAATATTGGTGATAAAAAGTAATCTGCACACCTGCATATTCTATTGTTTTTAAAGATTGCCTAAAAGCTAGTTCTTTTGTATATAAGCCAAGGAAAGGGCCATAAACCAGCATTGTTTCCAAACTGCAATGTGAGCCGAAGAAGAGCTACTCCGATAATCGATTGTAAAAATTTTATTACCTCATTACCGCAGCTGACACTTCGTTTTTTTTACATCATCTTACAATGCGATTGTTCTATATTTTTAAAATATGTTTTTAAGTTTATTTTAACCCGATATTTTCATGGTTATCTACGAATATCCGCTGTTAATCTGATTTTGTGATTCCTACAGTCAACACGTCTCTAAAATGGGAAAAGTTTGCGAAATTAGTATCGAAACGCGATCTGCCATCGTTGTTCTCCATAATGAAGGCAAATCTGAACGTGAGATTGCATCTCAACTCAAGTTATCAAAGACTTGTGTTCATCGCACTATTGTGCGGTACAAACAAACTGGCAGTAATCAAGATCGTCCGCGCTCCAGGAGACCAAGAGCTACGACTTCTAGTGAAGACATATTTATTGTGGTAACCAGCAAGCGAAACAGACACCTAACAGCCCCAGAAATCCGCGTTGAAGTCAACAAATCTCGGGAAAAACCTGTGTCAATGTCTACAGTGAAAAGACGATTGCGAGACGCCAAGTTGTATGGTCGCGTTGCTGTTCGAANACCTCTTCTAAAACCGCAGAATAAGAAAAAACGGTTGCAGTGGGCCCATCCCATCGAGACTGGACCGAACAAAATTTCAAGAAAGTACTTTGGAGTGACGAATCTAAATTTGAAATATTTGGTTCAAAAAGAAGAATTTTCGTTCGACGTTCCGCCGAAGAAAAGATGATGCCACAGTGTGTAGTCCCGACTGTCAAGCATGGTGGCGGATCTGTTATGGTCTGGGGTTGTTTCTCAGGCTATGGAACTGGAAATCTGGTCCAAATTAAAGGAATTATGAAAAAGGAGGAGTATAAAGTAATTTTGGAGAAAAATGCTATTCCCTCCGGACTAAAGTTAATCGGCAAAGGATTTATTTTCCAACAAGATAATGATCCAAAGCATAGTTCAAAATTATGTAGGGGCTATTTAGACGAGAAACAGTCAGAAAAAGTNTTGGAAAACATGACATAGCCACCCCAAAGTCCCGATCTTAACCCCATAGAGCTTATGTGGGAAGAAATTGACCGAAACGTTCGGGAACAATGTCCTTCTTCACAGCAGGCCATGTGGAATGCCTTAGAAGACAGCTGGAAGAATATCTCGCAAGAGAAAATAAATAAGTTAATTGCTCGCATGCCAAGATTGGTAAAACAAATAATAAAATGCAAAGGAGGATATTTTGATGAAAAGTCTGTGTAAACTCTCTTGTTTGTATTTTCTTTAGTAATTTAGTATTATCTTTTGTATTCGTAATTTTTTAATTTTAAATATTGTGTATAACATGGAAATAAAAACTGTATTTCATAATGATTTAAATATGTTGACTTTTATTTGTTTTCTTAATTTTTTTATAGTGGTCTCAAACTTTTGACCGGTAGTGTATACATATGTGTTAATTTTTGTATTTATAAGAAAGTATTAAGTAAGTAGGTACCGATTATCTGTATACAAATATGGATTATTCCAGTCATGGAAAGACAACATTTAAGTGACGACCTGTCGAAATAGAGTCCACTGTGGTGGACCCCCATTTATATCTCACGGACCCCTCGCAGCTCCTCGTCGACCCTCGGGGTCTAGAGACTCTACATATCACGGGTCTACAGTGTGCCTGTTTGCGACTTTACTAACATAAACACTTTATAAACACGCATAAATATATTTACATAAACAATCCTTTACAAATAAAAAATAAAC
The DNA here is from genome assembly GCA_003671415.1 of Megathymus violae. NCBI lineage: Eukaryota > Metazoa > Arthropoda > Insecta > Lepidoptera > Hesperiidae > Megathymus > Megathymus violae. Next base: position 2,962,933 of record PDGT01000015.1, on the reverse strand, counting down.
TATTTACTTTTAAGATGGATGTTAATTATAATATACTATGTTTAACACAACATACTATAATGATACGAGTACTACCGAAAAAATACCTATACGTAACAATATACAAAATAGCTTAAATAACAACTATAATTATTAGTTTTTATTTAAACTAATTTTTACTAAGATGTATTTAAAACAGACGACAAAATAATTTCGCGGGTTTTTGTTTTATTTAATCATCGAGTAAAATGTTAGGAAGACATTTCATTATAATTTTTTAATATTCGAACAAATCTTTCTACAGATATAAACCAAGATAAACCTTTAACTGTAGGTACGTCCGTCTACAAAACTATCGGATACAACGTTTTATATATTTTTTTTAAAGTTACTCTAATACTAAAATGTAACGAACCTTTAACTCGACAATTCGATGTTTGAATTATTATCGAGTACGATGCTATTTGAGGTTTGATAAATTCTGCTTAAAAATAAGGACGTAATGTATAGTAACTGTGGATTTTTGTGGTGATTTAAAATTCGGCAAGCTGTGTCGCAACCCGTAACTAAGGCTAAAATGAAATATAAATCTTCTCTAATGTCTACATCGGCCGACAGACGGCTCGCATTTAGCAACTGTTACATCGACAAATTAAAACTTAATATTAACAACGGCGAGCAATTTTGCATAGAAACAGTATGAATATTATATTTATGCCTTATTTTTTCCATTCTATTAAAATTTTACAATTGGCTGTAGACGTCACACGCGTAATGGCAGACAGTAAACTTTTTTAGGCCATCGAAATCGGTGATTGACTTGCGAGGCTATGCGTTTTTCCGTATCGCCTACGTATCATATTAAGTTATTTAAATTTTTGGACAAAATAAATTCCGATATATAAGTTTAAAAATAATGAACCGAACTGAACCTTCCAATTATAAATTAACAAACTGAAATGACAAAAATAATTTTAGACTGCATTTGTCGGCTATTAATTCGTTTCTAAATCTAGGGAAAAATACATTTAAATCAAAATGGACTCATAAACTTAGAACTTACAATCGGCACGACAAGTTTGTCGTTTTATCTTTAACCAACATTGTCTAAGAGTACTACCTGAGTGAACTGATCTACTGCTGTTCAGAGCGACGCTAAAACACACAAGACTGCAAATAAAATATAACATTCGTACTGTGTCGGTTACGGATAGCACGCACCGGCGCGGCGCACGCACGACGCTCACTGTCCGTATACCACGCCCCCGGGGCCCGGAAGGGACGATTTTCCAGTCAGGAAAATGTCCACCGCGCGAGCAGCTTGCCGTCCCTCCGAGATGGCCCACACAACCAAAGACTGGCCACGACGGCAATCTGCAATTAAGGTATAGAAATAGGAAATAATCGATTAATTTCAAAATATCTCCCGCTCTCAGTCTAGTAAAGATGTATGTTTATAGTATTAAGGTTTACCCTACAATGACGGGGCTCCGCTCAGATACGGAGTAGCGCATGGGTTTGGGAAAAATCTAAAGGCGTTATATTCAAAACTATTTTCTAATACAATCTATTAATCCATAAAATATGTATGATATTTTCAAACCAAAAATGATCTTCCTTGAATTTTTAATAATCGCCATGATTTATTGAATTAAGTAACTGACATACTCATTATTGTGTAAGGATAAGAGGGATACGGTCCCTTAGCATACCGCGAACCCAATAAATGTTGTTATAAGTCACACGTGACATTTTGATACAGATAGCGAAAGAGATCGGGAAAGTATTATTTGATTTTATTAAGAAGCGCGATTACAAACATTTATTCAATATAATATGATTAGAGTGTTTGTCTGTAACTTCAAAACAATGTTCGATAATTAAACGAAATATCATTTTTATATGATATCCACAATAGTTGGATGCTTTAAGATTATTGTCAATTGAACTGTCATTTTCGTCTCAACTTGGCACCGAAACCAACTGATGGATTTTGTTAAAATGTTCGGCGTCTGTAAACTATGAGCTATGTTAGTTTGAGCGGTTCGAAAGGCAAATATGAATGTTGAACTGCAATTTTTAGTGGCACGTCGTGGGCTTTCAAAACCTGACAACAAGACAACTTTTTAACTTCACCGGTCGATAAAGTAATACTGTCCGACCGGCCGACAGTAACTCGGGACGATATCGTTGAACAGTCACGCACGCTCATGAACAAGTTGTCTATTAAGAAGTAACATTGTAGTTATTAAGCGGATACTTTTTCATCTCACTGAATATTATAAGATCGATTCGCTTTGACCTTCAAGATTTCCGAACTGGTAGGACACGAGCGACTACATTAAATTTAGGTAACTTCTTAAGAAATTATGGATCAATCGGACCCTTTACTGAATAATAATTATCCCCCGTTCTTCCGCTACACAAAGTGTTTATTCAGTTTCTCCGAGCGGTACTTAGAAAGTATTACATAAAAAACACATTCGTACCTCCAGCGGCGAACACGTTGTTGAGCGGAGTCTTGTAGATATTGGACTTGTCCGTCTCGATGTTACTGCGCGCGTCCAGCGGCAAGTCTAACAACAGTACAACGAACTTACATGTAATAATTAAAATAATTAATAAAAGTAATTAAAAAATGGTTCCGTGAAAGTAAAGCTGCTTTGCGAGTACCGTAGCTAAACGGCAAGAATGATGCTCATAAAACTTTCTCACGTCCCCTCTGTCACTCCGTCATATAAATGTAATTACGATTACGTAACGATTTGTATATTGTTTGTTACAAACTTCTATGGCTGTTCTGCTTGTGTGTTTGTTCTGTGACTATGCAACGTACCGAGCTGGTGTGCGACGTATCGCTCGGGCCCCAGGAAGCCCATGGCGAGCAGCACGAGGTCCGCGCGGTAGACGCGCGCGGTGCCCGGCACCTCGTCCATCTCCCAGCGGCCGCCCGCGCCGCGCCGCCACTCCACCTCGACGGCTGACACGCCGCACACGTTACCTTCGCCTTAACAATCACGTTCATTTTAATTTAAACCATCAGTCTTTGGTGTTGGTGTATAGGGAAATACGAATACCGCCAATAGAAATTGAAAAAAATTAACGCATTGCATTGGCCACTAATTGTATCGACTAAATTAAAGTTAAGTTAAACTCGGGCATGTTATAGGAATTTTCACTTAATGTACTTAAATCACAATGAACATTTTTTTTAAGTTACATAGAATCTAGTAATAGACAACCTAGTGCAGGATACTTTGTTTTTCTACTACCGACACTATGTTGTGTACCGCTATGGCAAATGTTTCTTGTGGAGCGGGGCTGGACATCGGTTGACAATTACTAATCAATAATTAAGTTATCGTAAAGAGGTACCGTCGTCGAGGAACTCCTTGGTGAGCGTGGAGAACTTCCTCGGGTCGTTGCCGAACTTCACCTTCACCTCCTCGTGTCCGTAGTCCACCCTGCGCAGGTCACACCGTCACTCACATGGGCACATTTAGCACATTGACATTACAATGGTATGCTACGTTAGTATTACAGAGAAAATGCAATTGAATTATCCCGACTTCGTTCGGGTTGCCTAGTTTTACTAGTTGAAGAACTAAATTAACTTCCTAACTTCAGTTAATTAATTAATATTAAAATTGTAAAAAAAAATCTGGAAATTACTTTCCGCATATACACAAATTCACAAAATTTTCACTGTCTCTTTATAATATTAGTATACATTAAATGGATTATTATCAAAATCATTATTTGGAATTTATTAGTGATTTTCAAAAATACCAGAAGCGATGCTCTGGAGCAGATCCTCTCAAGATATCAAACAATATTGTATTGCTTTCAAACAATCACCTCAGCGTTGTTACAGAACAAAAATTGCTGGTTTTTTCTATCATGGTATACAGATACCATGATAGAAGAAAGCAGCAATTTTTAAGGCTCGCAAATATGACCCAACTGTTATAGTGTTACGATGTATTTCGCCCGAAATTCGCCAAACCTACTATTACCATGGATGACAAAGTTGTACTTTTGTACAAATATTACAACAATATACATTTCAATCACAAATGTAAACGGTTCTAAAGTTGGTACGTGAGTTGCCCATTGGAACTTTTAAGCGACGCATTAACATACAGCTTATAGGCAAAGAATATTATAGTATATATGAATATATTAATGACAAGGGCGCTTGGAAATAATAGTGTCGAACCGGTGCCGCACAGGTTTAAACTTTTGTAATTACCATGTGTTGTTTAAAAGATGTGCAGAGGAGTTTCTTTCGCCGTTTCTTCTCCTCACTATTAAAGCACCTTTACGAAACGGTAAAAGAAGCAAAAAATGACGTGCATAAGTGTATTTATAGAATACCTACATGATGAATGAATGCTTACCTGAAGGAATTTGAAAAAACCATAAATAAAGAAATTTCTATTTTGCTGGTTAATTTTAAAGGGGAACTACATTGTATGTAGTTCACAATTCACTCATCAAGAATGATGTACTGTGTCAGGTCACCAGATCCATAATTAATTTTATTGCAAGCTATATACAGCAGTCTCTGTCATTTCTTTGTACCAAATTAACGTGTCCACATATATACTTATTGAAGTCGGTGATATTATTGGTGGTGATATTACTTCTATTCTATACTATGATTTTAAACTAATGTCGACGCGGAATTTATACATTTTATCATGGGGTACTCACGATACGTTTTATTTATTGCCAAAATTTCGACCCAGTTGCATGGGTCATGGGCACGGTGAAACTGCGGTGGGCGGAGAAAACCCTTCGACAACCTAGTGGTAGATTAATCTATCTACCCTGCGTCTAGTTCGTTTTTCTTTTTTAGGTGTGTCTATATGATACGAGTGGTTCTGGACGTAATGGTTGCAATGTTTACCTGAAGACCCTCGGCCACTGCGGCCACGGGTTGTCCTGTCCGCGGGCCTTCTTGGGCTCGGGCAGGATCTCGAAGGTCGTGATGGACCGCGCGCCCTGCCGCAGCGACGTGGCGATGCAGTCGCACCTGGGAACGTTCCAATACGTTATTGTTTTCTATAAATATTGTTAAGTACGACTAACTAAATACAAACAATGTTAGCCTGTGAACATCATGTGGCAAACTGGAGACCAACATTAGATTCCGCTTGCATCTCGAATTTTTCAACTTATTGCAACTTAGTTTAAAAGTATCACAGGTTGTAGTGACGGAAATCACTATAAGGAAACCGGCCTGACGGATCCTACATGTTTTCAATGTTGTGGGAAGACTGTAAATTCGTATTTGACCAGCATTGTGGACTGTAGTCTTTACCTTTCTTATAGCGTGCGAAGATTCGTGCCCAGCAATGGGACAGTTTTTACGGAATACGGTATTTTATGGAATACGGTAGATGGCGCTGTATCGAGTTCCCGTGTACTAAAACTCCATTCAGTGTAGATGACAAACATCGTCTCACCCGGTGTCTCCTCCGCCGATGATGAGCACGTCCTTATCTTTGGCATTGAGTGCGGGCGCGGGCGTCTGCTTGTGCTGGGTGCGGCCCGCCTGCCGCCGCTGCCAAGTCTCCAGGAACTCCATGGCGAAGTGGATGCCGTTCAGCTGGCGCCCCTTCAGCGGCAGGTCCCGCGGCCACGTGGCGCCCGTGCACAGCACCAGCGCGTCGTATCTGCACCGAAACAATTCATCACTCGTACATAAGACAAACATATAACAATATAACCATAGACTACTAATACTATTACTACTAAATCAGTATAATACTTTCAAATCCGTTTTAAAATTTCATTATATATTCTTTAAGCAGCAATTTCATTAATATAACAATAGTAATGTTAACTCAGTATGTTGTTATTTTACCAAAGGATATGTTTTATATTCAAATCACAATAATTTCATTGTGACACTAGAAGACAAAACATTGTTTTCCATGTCAATTTTTTTTTACTTTACGCATGTAAAATGTAATCTACATTTGGAGCCACACCAAAAATTAGGTCAGTGTTGTATCATTCGTTTCTTAAAACGAATATGCTTAAAACAAATTCAGTGAAACATATTTTACTTAAGCATTTTAAGTACAACATAACATTTATGAATGTGATAATGGAAAGGGTGGCTGGTGAGATTGGGGAGGGATAAGAAATATATTAAATAGAGGTAGCAGGGGAGGCAGGGGAGGTATGAGTCATAGAGGTAGTAGAGGTTAACTCACTCGGCGGCAAGCTCTACGGCGGAGATGTCCTTGCCGACGTCCACGTTGCACTTGAAGGAGATTCCTTCTGCCGCGAGCAGTCGCACGCGGCGCGCGACCACCTCCTTGCTCAGTTTCATGCTGGGGATGCCGTACTGCAGCAATCCGCCCACCGCGTCGTTCCGCTCGAACACCGTCACCGTGTACCCAGCCTGAATCACCGTCACCATCATCTTTACAACCCATAACTATCCCACTGATATGGAGATCTCTTCTCACAATGAGAGGAGCTAAGGCCATAATCCGCTATGCTGCCAAGTGCGGGTTGGCACATTTCATTGCACACACCATTGAGAATGTTACGGAGTACTTCTTGCTTATTTGGTTCCTCGCGATGCATTCATTCACCAAAGCAAGTGATAATAATTGTATAGAACGCACGCTATTTGAAAAAATTATAGCATCTGTAAAATTTAACTCGAGTTTTTGGTGCGCGAGGGACCAACGTTGAAATCACTAAGCTAGCACTGATTTTTAGATGGCCTAAACCCCTTTTAAATGATAAGCAAATATTAAAAAAACAAGATATCTTACGAAAAAACACCAAGCTGCCTTGCCTGAGATATTCTCCCATTTCAGTAGATATTAAATTTCTTCCAAGGTTTTTAGTGAAATATCGATTATCGAACTTTAAATGAAGATATAATATAGATTTTAAATACTTTTTCAAGATTTTAAGTTCGTTAGTTTGAGAAATAAGCAATATATCTTAATATTTTGTTTCATGCTGTTTTCTTCAATATTAAAGAAAATATGTGTGTTCCTCATTTCTGTATATGTTTACAAATACACAAGATCTGGTGCAGTACGTTACGAGTACCTTGTTGAGTTGGTGCGCGCACGCCAAGCCAGCCGGGCCCGAACCCACCACCGCCACGGTTTTGCCGTTGCGGTGCTCGGGAATCTGGAATGTAATCATTTCTCTTAAACTACTAATACCATTAAAATTATATACACACACTTTTTATCTGTTCCCAAAGAATATACAATAAAAGTTAAGATTAATATTTTGTTGAAAGAGTGGTGTAAGAAATTTTCGAATGAATATGTTTCTTTTAACCCTAGAAAAAAATATAGGGCCAACATGAATTATGTATTTTCTCTATCGTCCCTTTAAAAGCATGTTTGTACGTCCACAGCCTCAATTCATTAACCATTACAATCCCTTCCTAGGTTCGAGTTTATTCTCAAAATGAAAGGGGAAGTATACATAGACTACATTATATGGGAGTCTTTAAGAGTCACTTCAGAGAGAGACTTCATAACCACTTACCATAATGTAGGATTGTTGTTAAGCATTAACTTATTTAATGTGCAACAAAAAAGACGTATCATCAACGTCCGAGATAAACAAGGAATTAATCATATAAGCCTCGTACATCATAAAAAACATTGCATTATATATATGTATGTAAATATTTTATGGCTTACAATTAAAATGATACGAAACTATGTTGAAGTATAGGTAAATACATTTGCAGGTTCCCTTTCTACAAAACATACTCTTATTCCCAACTGAAGGAACAAGTGTTAATGCTCGTCAATGGTGTCACATAGTACCTCGGGGTGTATCCAGCCGTTGGTGAAAGCGTGGTCGATGATAGCACACTCGATGTTCTTGATGGTGACGGGCGGCTCGGAGATTCCCACCACGCATGCGCCCTCGCACGGCGCCGGGCACACACGGCCCGTGAATTCTGCGCATTCCAAATTATTAGCAAGGTCCTTTAAGACTACAATCTCGCCCCATGACTAAAAATGACTGAAGGTATTCCACTACCATTAGTTGACGTCACGTTACGTTATGTCAAAGTTAAGATGCTTCATCATTCTAATGTAAGGTAAACAGAATATACATATGTTGATTTTTAAAATGACATTCGGTGGTAGTAATTGAAGTCGAAATATAGATGTATGTATTGTCAAATAAATATTATTTTAAAAATCAACGTAATTATTAAAATAACCGTTAGTTCACACTATTTCAAAACCGTTACGGTATTTTCAGCGAAAAAATATTAAATTCAACATCTCATGGGCGGTATTAATCACACAACAACTAGAAGGCGGTCTGCCTGCTCCTCGGCTTTTTCTATACTTATGCGTTTGCCTAACATGATACAACTGGTCATAACACTCACCGGGGAAATTATTAGTCTGCAGCAAATGTTGCAGTGCGGTCTTCCAATCACCGCGGTACACGAGGTCGTTCCACTTGGGAATGATGTTGGCGAGCGGACAGCCGTGGCCGCTCTGACAGAAGGGCACCCCGCACTCCATGCAGCGCGCCGCCTGCACGCGCAGCCCGCGCCGCACGCTCGCCGAGTCGTAGATCTCGTCCCAGTCGCGCATCCGCTTCTCTGCCGGACGGTACATCACCGTCTCGCGCGGATACTTGATGAAGCCCCTGTGCAACAACGTTGTGCGTTTAGCATTGTGATTGCACAGGTGTCGTTTCATATGGGTTCTCTGTGAGAATTGGCGAATGGTCTGCTGGTATCAAAGGTCAACTAGCCAGAAACTCAGAGGAGTATCTTCTAGTATTAAGTTGAATTGCACTCAAGTATCATGCCATGTTAAAAAAATCGAAATCTAGTGGCAACCTGGTCTTGTCGAGGATCTTCTCCAAGTTCTTCTTGTCCTTCTCCACATCTCGGACGGCCTCCTCGATGTCGACGATCGCGTGGCCGTTCTCTTCTTTACCGTTGGCCTCACCCTTGATGACGGCGGGCTGCTTCAGCGCCAACACTTTGAGCGCACGCTGGTATTCGAAAGGGAACACTTTCACGAACTTACTGGCCGGCTCCGGCCAAGTCTCTAGCAGTTCTTTCGCAATTAATGATCTGAAATAAAAGGGAGTGGATAAATCAAGGTTTCTTCACTTATGCTAATACTTATGCTCATTAAATATGTGCCGTATCGGGGCGGCCTAGAATACTGACTCCAATGCCATGCTGGCAGAACGGGGTTTCGTAGGGGGCGATAGAAGCCAGCCAGCTTGGTGATAGGGTTTTGCGTAAGGATTAGAGTATCAATATTATTTTTAAGTCATTAATAATATTACTCCTATTATTATCTTTCCGTGAAGTCTGCCTGGGTAGCTACCACCCTCCTGCTTGAGTCAGCCGCCAAACGACTCAGAGAGCCAGTACTTTCTTTCTTCCTGGTGCTTTCTCGGCCAACAACACATTAGTGACGCCTTTGGTGTTACTGATGTCCATGGGTGATGCTGACCACTTACCATCAGAAGGCTCGTCTGCTCGTTTGTTGGCTATTCACTTAAAAAAATGATAATAATAATACAATTTCTCAAAATGTGTGAATTGTGAAACGCTATCGACATACAACAGTACGTACCCCGTGTATTCCACGAACTCCCCGAGCAGAGCCTGCACTTGATTCAAATCGTCCTGCCTCTCGAGAGGCAGCAGCTCCACCATCTCCGGATTGCACTTGGCCTTGAACGAGCCGTCGATGTCGTACACGTACGCGATGCCTCCTGCCGTGACACGGTTAGTTTATATGAACTCGCCCGTTATAAAACACACTGATCAGATAGGCTAAACTTCATTTGCTTTGAACAGGTTACAAAAGATGGTTGGTTGTCTTATGATGAACCGAGAGTCTTGTAAGGAACACGGTAGGGATTGGACGTGTGTCTGTGACCAAGAATATAAGGATCATCAGACTTTGTAGACTTTTATCAGACGTGTCGGCAAAACAAAAATATAGTGTCAATATGACACAACGCGACGAGACTGTTGATTACATATATAACCACACATATACATATAGCGAGGTGGGTACCGCTCATGCCGGCGGCGAAGTTCCTTCCGGTGAGTCCGAGCACGAGCACGGTGCCAGCCGTCATGTACTCGCAGCCGTGGTCGCCCACGCCCTCCACCACGGCCACGGCGCCCGAGTTGCGCACGCAGAAACGCTCCGACGCTATGCCCCTGCAACCACACATCCATAAGTATGTATACTGTGTGTACGTGTTGATGCCGTACATAATCTTAAGTGTTTGAGTACCGCACGCGAGTACCAATATAATTTAAACACACAAAACAACTGCCGCCCCAGGTCGCATAACTAGTAAACTGTTTTTAAATCTCTTCTACATTTCACGATTCGACATCAGTACTTAACAAATGATCTGAAGTACTCGAAATTTTACTAAGATTAATTTAACTCAATTTAATTAAAGTCTATAGCAATATATCTAACATCAAGGACATGCAGGGGTCCGTTTCGAGTCTTTTATTTGAACGACATAATATGTTACTAAGATATCAATAAATATAATTTAAAAAAATTGGTTAGAATACCTAAAGTACGCCCTCCCAGAGGTGGCGCCGTACAGACACACGTTGCCGACTATCACGTTGAGGTGTGACTCGAACGGGGAACTCTTCGGTGGGTAGATCACCACGGTGCCACCGGAGAGACCCTTGCCTAGTTAGACACGTACATACAAAATTAACTTGTTTCCTGATAATATCAATATTGTATACCTCGAACTGCACTGAGGCAGATTCGAAACGAAGCGGCTGTTCAAAGTTTGAAACAATTTTCATCATAACTCATAATGGCTCATTATAAAGGCTAATGAAGCCCATAATATATGGCATTGTTCAAGTGTAAATTAGCTTACTTGATACTGAGTCTGTGAACAGTATGAAAAATTCTCAAGTGCCCGGTTGGTTCACGAGATTTACCTTCACGGCAGCGCGTAATAAATAATTTGTAATAAATGCATAACTTTGCAGACTCCGAATTTGTTTCTGAATTAAATTTCCGAACTAAATTTCTGCTAGATTACTAAGTTACTGCCTCTTGAACTGTTGATAATAATGTCAAAAAAATCTTATTCTTTCTTTTTCAGTTAGCTCTTTAAAACTATGCAATTGCTAATTGCACAATAGCTATTTTTATATAGACAGTGATTGGTCAATATACAGTTGTTCATCACCTGATATATTGTGGGTTGTAGATTACGTAACGAATGTACATTATGTTCCAATGATAATGACACGAATATAGGTTGACATTTAGATTTATTTGTATGGTCTGTGGTCCTTCTTCTGTCAGCGTTATGTGAGTACAAGCACTCACCCACATAGTCGTTGGCGTCGCCCTCTAGTGTTACAGTAATGCCCTTAGAGAGGAACGCACAGAAGCTCTGTCCAGCAGAGCCGGTCAGCGATATGTTCACAGTAGTGCCGTCAGGGAGACCGCTTTCACCGAATTTCCTGTGTGACAAACATAATTATATTAAACTAAGAAATATTTATAATATGCGGGGAGCTTATGCTTGGAATGTTTCCAAGCAAATCCGTATTGACCACCATGACGCATCGAATTTTTCTTTTTTCCAATATCGTAATATCCAATGATTAAAATTAAATACAAACACTTAACGACTTAAGTGATTTACATACTAATGCTATATATGATACACTAGTACAATGTGTACTCTACTAACATGGCAATATGGTAGGAGAGTGTGGAGGTAAATGTGCGGTCCTCGTTGGTGATGCGCATGGTGATGTCGACGTGGTTCTGCGAGCCGTCCAGGATGCCGGCGCACTGCTCGATCAGCTGGTTGTCCAGCCGCTTCTCCAACTGGAAGTCCTGTGGACCACAGTATGATGTATTAAAAGCATTTGACTAAATACATTGAGACGTTAAAATAAAACAATCACGAAGGGTGCGTGAATGCATAAAAGGCCAGTTTCAGGCAATTTTAGCGGGTATCAGGGATTTTTTTCAACATTTGGTGCACACTCACCAACAGACGAGACTATCGAATTAGTTTCCTTTTTTAAGATTGCTCGACTCTTTAGGACCTAGCTTATTCTCAACAGAGCTCACGCATGGTGGTGAGGTTTGTATTCCTGCCTGGTTGATTAATTATAAGGAGTATAATCCGGTTAATGATTTTAACGTATTTTTATTGCAGTACTCGAGAGGAAGTTTTTATTTTTATGAGTTTTACCACATGTTTCATAGCAATATTGAACGTTGTTACTATCAAAATAATGCGTACCTGGATCTTGGAGCCGCCGACGATGTTGACGCCGGGCCGCATGTGTAGTGCGTTCTTGAGAATTAAATTGAGGTTAAGCAGGCGGGCCTTGCGGTTGTCGTTGTTCTCACGCGCCTTCAATAGGTCTGTGCGTCCGATCAGCTCCTGGAATCTGCGCACGCCCACATCTGCCATGTGTTGACGGACCTGCGTATTACGAAATTATACAGTACTAATATTTTATTCATTTCTCCCGGCAATTCGTATTTATTCATCAATAAGATGACAATCAAAAACGACGAAGACATGGAAAACCGAATATTTTTTGACACATTGTGTCAATGCACACAATGCAGTATGCATTAACTCGAGATTTCATGTTTTTTAACTTACCACCCTTATACGGCGGTAAGACATCGCGTGCCGTACGATTATAGCATATAAGTTCAATAACCGTATCTTGCAAATTGCATCACTTTCCATATAATAGAAGAATTTAAAATCCAATTACTTCAGGCTTCTTTATTTTTCATATTAATTCATTAATTTTAGTAATGAGGTACCTCTTCAGCCAGCATGAACAGGTAGTTGATAACGTGTTCCGGCTTGCCGGCGAACTTCTTGCGCAGTACTGGGTCCTGCGTGGCGATGCCAACCGGGCACGTGTTGAGGTGGCACTTGCGCATCATGGTGCAACCTGATAACGTCAAATAACGAATATAAAAAATACACAGTCAAATTAATACTACATATATATACTGTAAAAAAATTCTTTAAAAGGAATTTAAAAACTTCAACCCCTTAAGACAAATTTTATGGCGAGTTTGATGGAAGAGGAGTATTTCATGTTAGTTGATGGCAGCATTTATATGATTATTATTATATTTTATAGATTTATTTTACGACGTAGGTAGTTACCGAGAGCAATCAGGGGAGCAGTACTGAAGCCGAACTCGTCGGCGCCGAGCAACGCGGCCACCATCACGTCGAAACCCGTCCTTATCTGCCCGTCCGCTTGTACCACCACCCTGGAGACATCCGTCCAGATTGATTATTTGGCATGAATTTAGACAATTAATATTCACTGTGATTTTAAATTACACTGTAACCTGTTTATTACTGTCTCTCTACAATCTTCGTGTTAAGGCAGTCTAACAAAGACTAAATAAAGTATAGCAGAAATAAAAATTAGTTAATAACTGTTTCAATGACTTAGTCTTTCGAGAGCATAATAAATACGAAGAAAAACGAGAGATACCTTACTGCTATTCTTACCAATGTTTGTTTATCTTACGTTCGTTGACTACATTACTATTTTATAATATCTTAATTTATATAAATACATATATTCGTTTTGAACAAACACGAAAGAGAACAATTATGGCGTGGCGTGTTTGGAGGTGGTCGGTACCTAGAGCGCAGGTCGTTGAGCACGAGCACCTGGTGAGTCTCGGCCACGCCCAGCTCCCAGGGCAGGCCGGCACTCTTGATGCCGGTCCACGAGCTGGCGCCCGTGCCGCCGTCGTGCCCCGAAATCACGATGTGTTCCGCTTTACCCTGTACACACATACCCATGTACCAATACAACAACTGCGATATTTCCATTTTAGAGGAAAGACGAATCATAAATTAAATTATTTCTTATTGTTGTAGTTTTAGTTGACAATGGTCATATATATACATTAATAGAAGTATAGACAAAAAAGAATTGAATGCAATGGAATTCTATGCAATATATCAGGTGATATTTCCCCGAAATATATTTTTACATATTTCATTATATTCTGTCATGTAATAAGATTACTATCTATATTTGATACAATCCATTAAATACAACACCTCAAGATGACTGAAGATGTGTGAGGCTGAGGATGAGGAACGAATTAAACTGCATTTGTTCTATGAGCCGCAAAAAACATTATGAATATAAAAAGTGTATGTATTAGAATAGATTAACTAAGTATTGTTAAATTGTTTTCTCTGTAACTGAACATCAATGATAATATAACGTGCAGAATAAAAATTGATCGGTTACCTTGGCGACTCCAGAAGCGACAACTCCGACGCCGACCTCCGACACCAGCTTGACCGAGATGCGCGCCTTGGGGTTGGCGCATTTGAGGTCGTAGATGAGTTCGGCGAGGTCCTCGATCGAGTAGATGTCGTGGTGAGGCGGCGGCGAAATCAGCCCCACCCCCGGCACCGAGCACCGGGTCTTTGCGATGTCTTCCGTCACTTTGTATCCTGATTAAATATGACACCAAGTTATCAACACATTATTATAAGCTTTTTTAGTTAAAAATCTGGGTTTTTTTTCTGGGTGTTGTTCAGGTGTGGTATTCGGCCAAGGCAATCAATTCATTTTTTGGGACATAATTGAAGATTGCCGCTGTGACCTTCATGTTTCATGTGTTTGTATACGTAAGTACGCAGTTGTCTACTGGCAAATAGCAGCTCATGAGACAACGTCAAATAGGAATATATTTTTGCTTGAAGTCGATCCTGAACGAAGTTAGACTGAGGCTGCTTAAAACCCCTTCAGACGCAGAAGTCATTTAATCGGAAGTTAAAGTCCATGGGCCAACAGGGGTCATATTCAGTATAGATTATTCTGTAAAAAAATACTACAATAACACGTGTATCACCTGGCAGTTCACCGCCCTCCCCGGGTTTGGCTCCCTGCGCCATCTTGATCTGTAGGTCGTCGGCGTGCGCCAGGTACGACGCCGTCACACCAAACCGGCCCGACGCCACTTGTTTGATCGCCGAGCGCTTGTTGAATTCGGGGTCCTAACGACGGAAAATATAACGTATTCAACGCTCATGAATTTTGAAAGCAAAGAAAATATATAGATTTTGTGTATATTAAAATATATACATTATGATGCAGAAATGGACCGAGGATCAGAGGAATCATCAATTTGAGACTAAAACGAATTTACTGTATTTGAATTTACGCATATGTTTGGATGTGATAATAGAAATCTGCGGAAGATGTAGGGTTCGAACCCCCATGCAGGAGATGGACCAATATCGATAGATACAGATCGCTGCACCAACCGAGATACTCTAGTGCGTGACAAGTATCTTCCTGCTGTGTCGATATTCGAACGGTCTTATCGAACCTGGTTGAGATACCGGTCAGCGTTCTCGCCGCCCTCGCCCGTGTTGGACTTGCCGCCGATGCGGTTCATGGCGATGGCTAGCGTCGTGTGCGCCTCCAGCGAGATGGAGCCGAATGACATTGCGCCTGGAGAATGATATCTACTGTTACACTTATACTGTATAAGAAGTATTTTCAACCTTAGATTACGTTTGGTACAGACCAAGTAGCCCTGGAATATCATCGCTTCACCAGTCGATACTGTCGTGAAACTTCATCCGGTGATTAAGAAGTAGTAGTTCATCTCGACTATTATCAACTGCTAAACTTTAGTTTTATACTTTGTGATATGTACCAAGTTCGCTTTCACTTACATCTTTAATTCGAACATTTCATGTTGAGCGGACCTTACCTTGGCACACTAAAAATCAAACATATATAGCTTACTACGATAAGACATAATAAGTTCCTCATGATATGAAGACAACATAATACAGTCACACAGTACAGTATCGGGGCCCTTTCAAATTCTCAAAACTAACCGGTAGCAAATCTCTTGACGATTTCCGAAGCGGGCTCCACCTCGCTGATGGGGATGGGTTCGTCCAGCTTAACCAACTCGAGTTGACCGCGGAGGGTGCACGCTCGAATCGACTCCAGTGCACTTTCCCTGGAAATTAAACAATCTCGGCATTACATTTTATCAGATTATTATAAATTTATTTGATGTCAGAAGTCAAGAAACTTTGAGTGAGTTGTGGTTTGAGGTATAAATAAATATATATAGTATTTAAAGCAATCCACAAAACTTGAGAAGAAATATGTCTAGAAAGAATAATTGGCCAACGCTATATAATTTGGACCTTGCAGAGGAAGTCTAGAAGAATCGGTGATTAATCAAGGTAATAGTGAGTAATGATTATAAAGCAGGACGTCTTTTATAAAAATAAATAAATATCTATCTGTATACTTGGAATTGCACTATTTGCTTACCAACAAGTATGTTTTAATATGTAAAAAGTGACTAACGAAACACACGTATTTAATAAAACATCCAGTATATTAAATACGAAGAACTAAATTAACAGGATTTCACCTAGTATGAATGAGGGCCTCGTACCTAGTAGCTACAAGTAATATTACAATTGAATAACCTACTTGAAGCGGTCGTAAGCGGAGGAGCTCTTGTTGAGCGCGGCCTCCTGTAGGTTGGCGATGGACATGGGGTCGTTGATGTGCTTCTCGCCGCCAGCGCGCCAGTGGTAGTTGCCCGGATTGCTACAAGTGGTATGATTATATGAACATCCCAACGGCATAAAATATGTTAATATATAAATATGTTGGATTTAAAACTATGTTTTTATTCACTAGTGATTTTACATTTTGGCAATATTGGGGCGGGTTAAAATACTGAGCCCAATACTATGCTTTCCGTGAAGCCTATCTGGCTAGCTACCATTCTCCTGCCTTAGTCCGATGTCAAACGACGGGGTGCTTAAGAGCCAGTCCTGTTTTATGTCATTCTTCTCAATTTTTTTCTTGGCCGACAACGCATCAATGATGCCTTTGGTGTCCTTGGTGCCTTTGTCCATGAGTAACGGTTACCACTAACCATCAGATGGATGGCTTGCTCTTTTGTTGGCTATTTACATAAAAAACCAAATCCAATAATTAAAAATCGCACTTTATTTGAAACTAGCATTGTAATGTTCAGAGATATCAATGTTATGTTATTTTTCATAATAACAGCAGATAACTCTTATTAACCGTAAATCATATATAGATGTTTAAAATTTGAAACTGCTATAAACAAGAATTGTTATTACCTTTTTATAAAAATCTTCTCTGAGCGCTGTGACATGGGGTTCTTCAAAAAAAGGTGTAACTAGTGCTTCAAGGCCGGCGATACATTCGCGACTCTAGTGGAGCTGTACATGTCCATAGGCGACAGAGGCTACTTAACATGAAGTGGAGGTAGGTGGCCAGTCTACTTACAGGCCTTCAACCTATAAAAAATAAATAACAAGGCATTGAAAGCTATTTACCGCAACACCAAGGTATCCCGACAATCGCCGTAAGACAGAGCGTGTCTCTCAAATATTTCATTGGATAGAATCTCAAAGGTCGCTCCACCTGAAAAGCAGAATAAGTATTACTTTCGGGCTAATCAAGTCAAATAAGAAAATATTATTTATTTTTTGGTTTATCTGTTGATTTTTATTTAATAAATACATTTCTATTTTATTAAATAAATCAGTAGTTTGAAATTGATTTCAGACTGGCTCTATTAATTTTGCTGTTTTTATTTTGTTTATCTAGATCAGATGTATGAATATTTTTCAACAACGTAAACGTAAAAGTAGGAAATTTTGAACGGTATTTTCGTAAGAAAATCTCAATAATACAATGACGTTCAGTTAAACAGCCCTGTTTAATGAGATTCAATTACACAATTCCCTTCTTGGCGAATTCAACAAATGGCTTCTCATTTACATTTTAACACATCACTTGTAATAGGAGCTCACCTATCCTAGATTGTGTCCCCTTAAAGCATTTGTCAATGACCTCCTCGCTGAGCCCGACGGCTTCAAATATCTGTGCGCTTTTGTACGACTGGAGCATGCTGATGCCCATCTTGGCCATCACCTTGGCCAGTCCCGTTTCAATGGCCTTCTGATAGGCGCCGTAAATGTCCGCGTCCGTGAGCGACGGATCTATAATGTTGTCGTTGCGGAGCGAGAACGCTAGCTCGAAAGCGAGGTACGGACATATCGCGTCTGCGCCGTACCCTGTAAGTGCAAATAAATATATGTTATAGTTACCACTCGCCATTTGGCCGTTAACCATGAAATTTTTTACAGCGGCATTTTTTAATAATGTCTCTTAGGTAGTTAGTTAGTTTGGGTGTTTTCTATAGCAACTGTCGCCGTTTTAGGGGAATCGGGACAGCTATAGCTATACTATACATTTTATTTCTGTAAAGTTGAAAAATCAGTCAAGAAGTGGTTTGAAGCAACCATTCTATTACAATTTTCAGTGCAAGGGACAATCCTATCCTCACATCGATAGGAATATAAAATCTTAAGCGCAGTAGCTGAAAAGTGAAATTAGTGTGCGATTTTAATATTGGCATCGGTAAAGTTCTTGAACTTACCCAGCAGCACGCACATGTGGTGTACTTCGCGCGCCTCCGCCGTCTCCACCAGTAGCCCCACCTTCATTCTCTGGCGCGTCTCGATAAGGTGGTGGTGCACCGCACCTGTGTCAAGTACGCATATACTAGTAGCAAAAGTATTAATTTTCTTATAAAAATGTTTTTCGAAGCTATATAATTTAAAACAGCTTTAGTTTCGATGGAGAAAAGTTACCTTGCAAATCATGAACTATCCAGACAATATGCTCTGATATTTGATTAATTAAAACTATAACAATATCACACCTCTAAATGCAAAAAGTTGTCGTAGACAAAGTAATGGTAAATAGTTTAGTAAGCATATACAGTGCATTCTCAAGTCGAAGCCAACCTTCTGTTAGATTTTTGTTCTGTTACCCAGTGGGAAGCACAACAGAAGAGGCGATGGCACAAGGACCCTTCTGTTGGAGGTCGCTAACCCTGAATATACCGGCACGGATACCAGGCAATTTAATTTAGACGATATGTGTACGTAGAGATAACTTCCTTAGACAAAATATGCTTATAGAAAGTCTACCTTTGTTCTCTATTACTCGTGTGATTCAGAAGTAATAAATAAATAAGGTTCTATACCGGTTTGGCTAGCTACTAAACCTCTTTCAAATAGTCAACCGTGAAATGTATTCAAAATTTAGTTGCAGTGTTGGAGAGCCATAGAACGAGCAAATAACAGTTTTGGCGGTAAACGCGCCTGTGACCACTTACCATCAGGGTTCCATATGTACGTTAGCCAGGTGACAAAACCAAAATTATCGTTAGATGTAAGACGATGTTCTCGAGTCAAGGAACATTGTAACCAATCGAGTGCACATGCCCACCTATCTAACGTAAGAAATCAGGTGACGAACCTCTGCACCGCCAATAAAGTGTAGTGCAATATAGTACACAAGCTCGGTGCACGTACCCAGCGCCATGAGCGAGCTGACGGGCACGCGTTGCTCGCCGGCGGCGCGGTCCGATAGCACCAGCAGCTGGCAGCCGGCGCGCGCCGCCCGCTCCGCCTCCAGCGCGATGCGCGTCAGCGCCGGCTCCAGCCCTGCGGGACCGTCAGTATACGGGAACGTGCAGTCCAGCACGTGACTCTGAAAAGGTTCACAATGATCACTCTTTACGTCGATAATTATTATTGTTAACTTATTGTAGGAAAACATAAAACAATACATAAAATAATAAATAATACATAATATTTAAAATTTCTCTAATGTTCAAAAAAATTTACAAAGTTTGCAAACATTTTCTAACTTGATCAGCACAGACCAGATCTTTATCAACACATGGGTTATGATGATAATAACTTAATACTTTTGTCAAATGTTCTCATTTTTCACAAACAATTCTCTGACATAGATAAGTGTTACATTTGGAGAGACAGACATAAAACTGCAAAATAAGTTACGAGTATGTCATGGCAACCATTCTAGGTCTGTTGATTTTCTTATTGAATTCAATAGTACTTTTTCTCATTACTTTGACTGCCGAGCCTTTCCTTGGCCACCTGTGTTTTAAGGCTTTACAAGTGTGTTCTACAGTCCTGAATGTTGTGTATGTCTAAGCTACCATGGCACAGGGAATTCCAGATGACGGTGGTGTGAATAACCGGTTATTTAATTAATCTTTGTATGTCGATATAATGTTTTTTTATCACTGTTTATAAAGGTTCCTGAAAGGTGTATATTCACATTTAGACCTGGAAGTAGGTGGTCTTGCGATCGGGAACTGGTAAATTTGTTTTACCAGGATTACGTTTACCGGGTGCACTGTTTTTATATATCTCTTAATTCTAGAGTGCTAAAAAATAGGTTCAAAGCAAGATGTAAGTTTTAAGAGACGGTACCTTCCAGCCGCGGTGGTTGGTGCGCTTCAAGGCCTCCAGGTCGGGTATGGACAGAATGGGCTGCGGCAGGAACAGCCGGTGTACGAACTGCGCGCTCGGCTCTAGGATGTTTGCAACGGGCCCTATAGGGCACAGCAGGGACATCACTATCTTCTCCCTGAAAAAATAAATGATCTTGAACTAGTTACGCCAAGGAAATTGTTTCCATGTACGTGTTAACATCACTATCACTGCAATGTAGGAAGTATACTGAATTAACTACTGGGGATTTAATGTAGCTCGCTTGCATGAGGGAACCCGGTTTCGAATTCTGGAAACATTTCAAACTTTCCATGGTAATGTGTATGCGTATTAATCATCACTTTTATAAGTGAAGGTAAATATCGCGAGAAACGTAAACACTAAGAGTTCTCTAGAATATTCCCTAATGTGTGTATACTTGTTCGGAAAGATGCAATACGGCTATTTGTCGATTGTAAAGGAGGCTGTCATGACTACAACTAGATTTACATTATATGTCGTGTCAACTAGATTCACATTATAATGAGCGGTGATCTTATTGTTATCATAATAGTTGAAACCAATCATAAGAGTTGAAACCAAACACATTGCCAAAGTGGTACAAAGTAAGACAAACAAAAACTAAATACGTCGAAGATTGTTTGTTTGCATTCGGACCGTATATTGGTAAAACTTTATCCTAGAGTTTACCTGAAGGGATCGATGGGTGGATTGGTGACCTGGGCGAATAACTGTTTGAAATACTCGTAGGGCAGCGGCTGGAACTGCGACAGACATGCCAGCGGCGCATCGTTGCCCATGCTGCCCAATGCTTCCTTTCTGTAAAGTCAAATTGATTGATTATTACAATGATATAATCGGTACTTGGAATTGGAATTACGCGAACCCACTAACATTTAACTATTAGTAATACAGCAGTAATTGGGAATCAGCAAAATAGACTCACTTGTTCTGAATCATCGGCACCAGTAACATATTAATTGCCTCAATTGTATATCCAAAGAGGCCCAGCCTCTTATCAGAGAGACCCGAGATTGCCCCATTCACGGTTCCATTGGTAATGGTTCCATTTTCGAGAGCCACTGACTTGTGAATGTCTTCCATGGTAATCTGGAACAACATTCCCATATAAATCTACCTTTCTAATTTAGTGCGTTACCTGTCATGCTTTATCAGCGGCGTGCAGATTGATCAATTAATTATTCTATTGCCATATTGAACCTACTGTAAATCACACAGGTTTGCCGGTAGGTATTAACATTAAGTGTTACTGTACACTAAGTGGAAGCGTTTAAGAAAACTACTAGAGCAAGTATTAGAGCATTGAATAACACAAAATCGTGATATCACTACAAATATAAGCAATAATTAAACTGTATCACGCGTCTCCACTCACCATCTTTATATAGATTATATATATCCCAACCGCATAAAATGTTGCATGAAAAATAAAGAAAGTAGATGTATGTTATTATTTATTATTATTTGTATTACATATACAACACATATAAATCAATAACGATATAAAACTAAGGTGGGCTTTCGACTGTGGTTAACCACAACGACCGCAAGCTCACAATGTTACGATCGTGACGGCTGCCACGGGATCTGACGTGAAACAAAGTGTTCGTACATTGTTGAGATGTACCGTTTTTACCTTGCGACCGACCAACACAGCTCACTTCACCGTTTATTCACAGACAAATAATACGAATCTCAATTATGACATTCAATAAAACATATTGGACCCAACAATACAATTTTTGTCAGAAAATGTAAAAAAATAAATTTGAACCAACTTTACCAAACCTCCCCATATTACTACAGACAGACGACGGGTGAATTCGGGTAACACTAGGAGGTATACACCTTCGTCCTACTTCTAAGACACCTGTATCTCCGAAAGTACCTGCTCCTTGAGCCACTGGGAGTGCGGCCGGCTGCGCGCAATGTCCTGCTTCAACTCCACGTCCTGGATGATGCGCTGCGCTTCGGTGTCCACCAGCAACATGCGGCCCGGCTTCAGCCGGCTCTGTCCGACGATACCGTTCCGTATGTTATGTTACACTTAAATATTTCAAAATATGAACGCAAAATACAATGCTGTGGATGGACGTGTGCAGTAGAAATTGTAGCTCACGAATATTCGTGGAACATGTTCATATCCCATGAAGGATTACTATTTTTTATTTAAAAAATATATCTCATTCACATGAAATGCCTTTCCGTATGCGTTGAAGGGTTACTGAGGGAATTTAGTAGATAAACCTACCCAGATACCCGGGAATTGATTCCCAGTGAAGCGGGGTATCTTTTCGAAGATTTCCAAGGAAATTAAAGGGGAAATTATTTAAAAAAAATACCATTTTCGTGGCTTACCTTAAGTATAACTTTGTCGGGATCTACGTCGTATACGCCCACTTCCGACGCCATCACGAGAATGTTCTCACTGGTCACGTAGAACCGCGAGGGCCTGAGACCGTTGCGATCCAGAATTGCACCTGCGACACCGCCACACTTACAGTTGCAGCGTTTGTGAGTGGATTGTTCCTCTAATATTACACATATCTATGATTGAAAGGATAGTCTACTTAACACATATAGATACTACAATTTTGCGTTGTGCAAACATCTGCATTCGATATCGAAGTGAGAATAGTATCCAAAATAATAAGTGTCATTATACACGGATTTTTTTTTTAATTATTCCTATTCTTCATTCTTTACATGAAGTATTTGCAATATTTCGCCGTTCAAAATACTCATATGATTGAATGAGACGAAAATAGATAGAGAGAGAAAAACTAATCTGCCATGTAGAATGTCAGAGATTTTAAGTAAACAGTTATTACATACAGGACAAAATTACTGCTTGGGTCCTTCAAACTCATTAGCAGTTTACAGGCCTTGGGTCATTCCTTGTAATTGCCTCTAGGGGTCATCCATGTTCAGACTGCGTCCGAAGGTACGATCTCGGTCGCTGACGAAGGATCAACCGGTCGGACTATGAACTTCTCTGACCTATGTATCGGCCGTCCGTGAAGGAGACGAGCGCGGGTCCGTCCCAGGGCTCCATGGCGCAGGCGGCCCACTGGTAGTAGTCGCGCTTGAGCGGAGTCATGGTGGTGTCGCTGTGCCACGCCTCGGGCACCATCGTCATGACGGCCTCGGGTAGCGAGCGCTGGCCGCAGTGCACCAAGAACTCCAGAACACAGTCCGCCGACCCCGAATCTGACAGGTTCGGCTCCACTACTGGATACAACTTCTTCAGATCTGCAATGATTACCATAATCAGTAGCATAAACTAAAGTAATAATATAAGGGGCTGAATTTGCGCACTAAATATTTTTTGAAAATTTTAATGTCGGGAGGTTTTTTATAGATGTAGCATAATACAATTTTTTAAACTATATTATAGGTTATTATCTAGGATACATTTCAAACATTGAGCTAATAGGGTTGTACAAAAAGTTATGACTACCTTTCAGTTCTAGTCGTTGCATTAAATGGATATGTTTTTTATTCATAGAAATAGAACAACCCTAAACAATGCAAAAATTATTGTAATATACAATTTATGTCAAGGTATGTCATATGATTCCCTGGCTCGTAATAACCACAGTTTGACGTAGTCGGAAATTACCGTGACTTCGAAAATAGCAAAGTGGGAGCCTATGTTAATCTTTGGGATAAACTCATTAAACTTTGGACAAAAGACATATATCGGTTATATATCAGACATCATATAAATCTCCGCGCATATATGCTGGTTGGCTCTTAATGGTATTTTACAAGTTATAAATTAATATTCTTTATTTGTACACCAAGCAATATTACAAATACTAATTCAAAAGTTACATCATGTATACAAAGGGCGACCTTATCGCCAAGGTAGCGATCTCTTCCAGGCAGCCTTTTTTAGATCACAATATTATTATAGTTCGTACAACGGGATAGTGGAGTACAATATATGCAAAGGAAGATTACAACGTCGAAAAGATAGCGGTGATAACAGAAATTATGTGATAACAGAAGCAATATTGATTGAAGAGGAAAGGTTTGACATAGCAAGATAAAAATTTTAACCTGTTTTTTAAAACTCACAAGTCACTGAGCACAACGTATTTTAAAGGAAAGAAATTTCCAAATAAGAATCTAGAGTAAGAAGAGGAAAAATTAACAGGCATTAGGAGGAAAAGGTTAACGAGGAACGAAGAAAGTGATCATGGGTCTGAAAGGTAAATTAAAAACGTTCTTTATGACAATATGGTGCAATTGGATTGAACATCAGATGGTACAAAATAGATTTTAGTGGGTAGGAATCCCACACCAATTCGTAACCTCCCTGTGAGTTAGGGTCTCTTTAGAACATTTTGTTCGTCTGATAACAAGAAAAGTTTGTAGATACAGACACTAGTAGATTCCGGTACCGACTCCTATACCTTTCACCTATAATAACGATATTATTTACGTTCGCCACTAAAATTTCATATAATCAATTTACTATTGAGTAACCAATCAATTACTTGATAATTATTATCAGAATTAAATTAACTAACATGTATGTTCTATACGGTCTGTAAGTACTGACAAATTCTCAAGGTAAAATGTTACTGAATATTTCGTGGTCCAATTACATACAAATATATCTGATAACAAGTAAATGTAAAGTTTCCATTTCGAGATGAAAAATTAACGTTTTCATACACGAACAGGTTATGTGGATAGTATCTTTATTTCAGTATTATCTCAACATTTATCTAAAATTTCAAATAAAATAATACTCGTCAAACTGATTCGAGCAAATATTTACAAGTAATATTTAAAAACAACATATCAAAAAGTTTATCAGTTGACGCGTCTATCGAACTCTCCCCTTATGACATTTACGTTTCCGTAACAATCGAACACAATACGCCCAGAAAAAAAAATGTTAATTATATTAATATTTATGTAATCCAGCAGAGAATAAAGAAATGATTTCCGTATTTATAGACTACCTATTTGAAATGCCTCTTGTGTTTGATAAAACAACCGAACTGAACTTTTAAATTAATATACAGTTGTTAGGTGTCCTAACTATGTACGTATAATACTGTTGCGGACCGAGGAATATCACTATGATCAACATCAAACACAAAGCATTCGTCTTCCACCCAATTGTCAAGCTCCTTCATACACAAACTTCCAGGCTGTCGAGATAATGCCGACCACGTTATTGTATGGCCTGTCCACATCCGTCGCCACAAATGGACTTTGTACTCTCCGAGTGAACATTAAATATACAAAATGTGTACAGACCGTCCCCGAAGATCCCGCTTTTCATGACGCCCTCCCGAGCCTTCATGAGGTTGACGTTACCTCGTAATGTATTTATTTCGCCATTGTGGGCAAGAACTCTGCAACAGAAAACAATAGCTCATTCGTTAGTTTTATATGAGGTTACGAAAATGAAAATGAAAAATGAAAAAATGAACGATTTATGATATAATTTGGATTTTATTCTATTATTTATAAAATTGTTAAAAAAATAGTTTCGCTGGACAATAATCTTTTCTATATTACATATATGTATTTGTTTGATAATATAAAAAAATCACAGAGCACTAACCTCAAAGGGTGCGCTCTTTCCCAGCTGGGGAAGGTGTTCGTGGAGAACCTGGTGTGCACCAGGGCCAGGTACGTGGTGAACGCCGGGTTGTTCAGGTCTTTGAAGTACTCCTACCGAGGCAACAGTTTACTTATCAATAACACTATTTACGTTAACACACAATTTTTCCAAAAAATTATGTTAGTTTAATTAACCAATCTCCAACAGTCTTTGTAGTATTAAGGTACTAAGCGATGGTACGTAACCCATTGACTGCCAGCTACGAGATATCTCGTATTAAGCGTGTGTATCAAAACTGCCAGCTACGAGATATCTCGTAGTGCGTGCTGCAATTTTAGATTAATTACAAATGGCCATTTCAGTTAAAAATATTTTAAAAAGGTGAATGAAAAATTTATATGGAGTAAAAAAACGTATTAATTTTCAGTTTTTATTATAAAAGTTAGAACTTACACGATTAGAATATTACATAAAATTTTATTTATATAAATTTATGAATAAAAAAATAAAACCTTGGCACTCAGGGCAAGACGCTCTAAATATTTCTGGCAGTCAATGGGTTAAAAGGTTTTACTAGGTCATAGGTCAGTTCTACTACAAAACGTACGCGTCGTTTTACAGCGAGGAGACACTGTTAATCTTTAACGAATCATTTACCATTTCTCAACGCATTTCGATATTCAGAAACTGTAAATTTTATCGAAATTTATAACAGATGCACCCATAATGTCACTTTAAACCGTAAAATGTGACCATAAGGAAGACAGGATATTATTTGCAATTAATGATTAACCAATCCTTATTTTAAATATAATAATCAGAGACATTCAAACATTTCAAATCAAAGAGTAAAAATTGGCTATATCATTAATACGTGGAATAACAACTCACCCATAGCTGATTGGATGTCAGCAGTCCCTTGTAGACGACTGTTCTGAGCGAGAGGCTGCAGATGTAGAAGCGAGCGCCCGGCACCACCAGCTCGTGCGACGCGCGCTTGCGCAGCACGAACACCTGCGAACAGACCACAACACCACTCCACATACTGACAAGCGCTACACAACAACTATATAGGGTATATATGGATTTACGTTTGTGCGGCTCCCGTCCCGCCCGGCTCGCGCGCGACACAACGATCTGAAAAAAATATCCCAAGAGTGCCTTGTGTCCTATCAAACTGAACAAAACGAGTTTGAAATCGCAACACCTAGTTGCGAGTTCATACTCTGCAACCGACACGTGACGGCGTGTCTCCCTGCCCTCTGTAATGTCCGCTCCGCTTCGTATATCTCTCTTACCTGACGCGACAGCTGGCTCTCGTCCTCGATATCGCCGGTAACAAACACTTGACGCATATAGGGCTCCGAGTTACGAGCCACCTGACCTGAAAGCCAGTCAAAATTGGCCATTACAGACTTGTTCTTCACTCCTAACACTCCTAATAATATCTTACAAACACTTACTAACATGACCTTACTATAAGGACGTTTCATTGTAATAGACGACTTATGGAATGGACTATTTTGTGTTAATTCTGATAAAATTATCATAAATGCTGAATGATTTCTATGTTACCATATTAGATTTTTTAAATCAGCAATTCAAGCATTTATGACCATGTATTTCAATGTCAAATTAGTTTTGAAATGAATTTGCCAATTTTCTAAGCGTAACTTTATTAAGAATAGCGTTTGACTTAAAATTCGTGAAAGAAATAAAGAAGAATATACAATTATATAGAGAAATACTACGCCAAAGAAAGGAACCATCAATTTACCAAGTGAACTAACTGTTTATTAACATAACAATTGTCATTGATTCAAAGAATTTTAAGTCAATTATATTTTTTCTTATGTACAACCGTAGACGCCGCGGATTCGTAATATCAAACATCTCCGAGAAGTATCGAATATTCATAACAAACAGTATTTAATGTAATTCAAAAACTGGTTCGATATAGGAATCCGCAAATCTCCAATTAAAGTTACTTATCTTTATACAGGCGATTGGTATCGAGCGCCGTATGCCGGTCGTTCAAGCCAATCAGATGCCTATATATGGATAAGGAGCGCGTTCCTTTTAAGGAAAAATGGTACCACGGGACAAACTCGGCCAATCTTGTTTGAAAATAACTCAAGTTTCCACTTCTTTGGGAAATGTTTTATCTGTGACCTGTGACAGTCGTATTAATATTTTTATTGTCAGCATGTGGAACGTTTACAAGAATCGAACGAATCAGTCCGCGGACCAGCACAGATTGTTAAATAGAACAAACCAGATGGTCAAGCATCGCATGACCGCCGCGGGCACGTTTGCGACCCAACCGACTTTACTACGTGTACGACCTGCAATGATAGTCGCAAAACAATCGCAACACTATAACTGCCCTTATAAAGCAACACAACACTAAAATGATGCGATTATGGAATCGAAAAATGTTTCTAATGAATTAATATTACAGTTCGAGTTTGGTTAGCAGGGGTCTTTTTCAGTTTGTTTTAAGAAATATTACAACGATGAAGAATAAGATCACCTCCCAACTTGCCTATTTTAAGATCAGAAATAGTATTAAAGTTTACTATTGCTCAAGTAAATTGTGAATTGTTGTGAATAATTTACTTATAATAATAAAGTATGTGTTTGCAACAAGCTGTATAGAAAATTTCGATTGTACTCTTTTATGTTCAGGAATCGTCCCGTTTTCTTCTAAGCAAACATGCTCTACACCGCATATAAATTGAGATTTGCTTTGACACTCACACACACAACATCATGTTTGCCATAAATACAAAGTTTTATGTACAGCAGGGTTTCTATAAATAAATAATAATCATTGTGTTGCTACTTCTTTATTCAAGAAAACAGACATCAAACAAATCAGACATATATTTCATAATAGCATTGAACAGCTTTAATGTAATAATCACTTGTAAATCATATGTAAAAGTGGCTCTGTGCAGTGCAAGCCTTCGCAACTGCGTCACAGTAAAGTTTACTGTTTGAGTGATCGATAAGTAATAATAACATTAGAAAATTCTCCATACTCATAAAAATTATTAAGTCTTGAACAATGTCTCCAAATAGCTTCAATGTATGTTTGTTTAAAGAAAAATGCTTAGTTAATGGAATGTGATACCGATACAACAGGGACGGAACATTGCATAGAGACTGTAAACGCTTGATTCTTATTATTTTCGATGCTAATATATACTAAATTATAGATTGATGATGCCACAGCATGATAGAGATAATACGAAAATATATTGTTTGTCTATGTGTAGATAGTGTGTTTGTACATATAGTTTTAGATCTCACAAACAGGGATGCAATATTTGGTCCTATGGCTCGGTCTTTACTATAGCCGGCTGCAAAGTGTCCTAGTACATTTTGGAAAAATTGAGTTAAACATGTATTGCTACTCCAGACGACTAACTACGCCTCGTGTGTAAATGAAACGTCTTAACGTAACATATAATTGCTTTAGAGCAAAAATATCAGATTCAGCGCTGATACTGCCCCGGTCACACCATAAAATAGCAAATAAATCACAATAAGTTGAAGATATGCTTCACCTTTATTCTGTTGAGAACTTCATCGATGAATATCCAAAAACACAGTCATTAATCGAACTATCAAACGAGAGCATCAATGAAAAAGACTCCTACTTAACTATCAAAACTTTACACGTATATCCTTAATATTTTATGAATGATTTGCAATAATTATGATATTTGAAGTTAAAACAATGTAATGGCGTCCTCAATCAACGGTAGGACAAGGTCTAGTGACGGATACAGAATGAAACAACACGAACATAATGTATTATTAATATCATTATAAAACTGTTTTTGCTTTCGGTTTCACAGAACAATCACGTATGTAATCGCTCAGACGAAATTATAAAAACTGCATTTTAAATTATTATTATTACGAGACTCGCTTTCAAAATAAATAATTGGATGGGTTTAGGATGCCTCGTGAGCAGATGATCAGAGACATACATATTAAATGGCGGCTTGTTTGACACCGACGAGACAGCACGAGTATTAATAATTTTTAAATAACGTACACAATTATCAATAAATTAAGGAGACTGGAAGTTGATTAAAGAGGCTATGTAACTATGTACGTATTTCAATTATTTTTCAATGTTATCAAACATATTGATTTAATTTTATCAAGTTATCAAAGAGCAAATCATTAATTTTATCTTATAATTCTTGTATGTATTATGTTTTCACTCCATTATCTTGTATAATTTATGCTCCAATGCAAACTCTGAGGTAAAGAATTACACATACATAGTAATTGTAAACGTGACTAAATTGGAAATAACTTAGCAATATAATGTGTATATTTTTCTCTTACCGATGGTCGAGTTGTTGGTTGGTACTGTTCTCCAGCAGAGCACGCGTAGCCCCAGACTCTCGGCAAGGACCTGGAACTGGCGCTCAATTTCCAGGTGGTGCAGCTTGTCGAGGAAGAAGATGCCGGTGGCGTACTTTCCAAACGCTGGCAGATCTATCTGATGTTTATCTCTGCAGGAGAAAAACAATAGTGATAAAATAATATTGCAACTGCTAAACTTGCTTTTTCTGAAAATATACCTAAAGGTTAGGACTTAATATACGACTTAACCTGCAAAGTTGGTCAAGTGTGGAAGTTAAAATATATTCGAGGCACACGCTATAGATTAGACTCCTAATAAAGTTGAGATAGGCTTTCAATAACTATGTTATATATTTTTATTAAATAAATACAAGGAATTCTATCCCTTAATTGTGCTGCATCTGACCAACCTCTGTATCGTTATATTTTCGATTCAATATTGGTTATAGGCCATCAAACTCAACTATCGCTACTGAAACATTTGACGTCAAGTAGCCAAGATCTCCACATAAGATTACTAATTATATTAAAAGGGCTTATTTCGGTATACAGTGCGTAACATGACGAAGCACGTACACATACATCATTTTTGTGTTTTGTTGCGCTTTATTACTTTGTGATTTATGTGATAAAAACAACGAAACTGACAATAAACTTTAAATAACACATTAAAACACCCCAATACCATTTTTATCTTTGTATCATTTCACATATTTTGTAAATATTAAACCAAAAGGAAGACTGTCCCTACTTCGTTTGGGTTGAACAATTAATTATACATATTACAGCTTATGGCCATCCGGAACAATGTATATTTCAAATGATAAATAGGGATCATACCCTCCGCATACACATAAACTTACAAAATTCGCACTTTCTTTATAATAGGTACATATTAATATGGACTATGCAAATTATGCAGGCAGTTAAAATGTGTGCAATAAAATGTTGTTCTCAGAAGTTCTATTTTATTCAATATGAGATAAAAATCATGAAAAGCGCCAAAATACCCTACCTGAGGAATTAAGTTATAAGAGATGTGCATTCCTGTAATACTGCAAGTGGACAACAATATCATGTTAAACCATAACATTGTGACATGTTGTTGAAGAGACTCTTAATCTTTATACGTCCAAATCTTGCTCTACAGAATAACAATGAAGGTGAGAAAATTGAGTGTCGTGTATCGAGTCCTTCGAAATATTCATTTGAATGTCTTACATAGGCATAAATTTTAAATGATGAATGAGTTGATGTTACATTTGCTGAACTAGTAAAAAATTATGTTTATGCCTATTAACTTGATCTTGGTTCACAATGTAACTTCACTTAACGTAAAAACCTATTCTAAATTGTAGAAAATGTCAGTTTGAGTTAATTAGTTGGAAACAACAAAGTGCGCAGCTCAATTTTATTTCAATAGCACGTTATCAGCGACATCTTCAGTAGCTAGTAATCATAACGAGCATTATTATAACCGCCACCCGAGTAAAACGCAAAGGTCAGAGATCAGAGCGACGGGGGAGTGCGCGCGCATCGTGACGTCACGCTGAAACCCGACTACGTATTGACCAATACCGACCGAGCTCGGAACGCGCCGACATAGCATCAATCTTCCAACACTGACACAGCGTGTCAACAACGAACTTGGAAATCCGACGCTCGTCAAGGTGAAACAGCGGGCGTAATAGGAAAACTACTCGCCAGGATCTCTAGACAGCCTAGTGATATGAATGTTGGTCAATTAGAGTTGCAATCCTAAAGGCACCTATGATTGTTCAAGTAATGTGCGTCCCAGAAATTTAATATTAACATTTGCTTCGGTGAAAGAAATTATCGTGAGGAAACCTGCATAATTTATATTTTTCCATAAGGTCCTCAAATGTGTGATAGCGGCTATTCCGCTCTTCGCCATCTTTGCAGATTTTGGACTCGAACGTGAGTGGAGACTCGAGTCTCCGTTCAGTAGTCGGACAATACAGACCGAGATAAAGCCAGTAAGTAGGGTATTTAATGCCCATCCTCCTAAAAATGTGTTCAAATGTTCAAAAAGCGTACCCAAATATAACATTTTCTTCATTATATAAATTCCCGCGGTGAAAAAGATACGTCTTAATTGCAAGACGAGGGCAACAGAAATAATATGAAAACGACAACATGACGTTGCGTAACATTTTTTTTATATAGAGAAGCACATTTTATTTGATATCAACTGACAAAGATACCATACAACGAAAGGTTACAAGTATATCTCTTCTTCGTTGACGTCGCTCGATAATGAATCTCAACAACAATTGCGTGATAGATCTCAATCACAAACAAATCGCGAACAAGAAGATATTTTTAACATAATACAGCGACCGATCTACACAATTTATATTTTTAACACAGTAAAACAAGATAGAGAAACGATTAAAGGTAATAAAGAAGTTCTAAGTCCACGTATTTAACAGTTTTCAAATTAAATTCCGACAGGAACGGCTATAATAAATAAATAACCAGTTGTCGTATTACGCGAAACAGACAAACGGGTCTTGAATATCAAAGGTTTGAAAACGTCGAAGTTCAGTGACGTCCACTGATATCGTGATGTTGTTTCAGGAGATCGCACTTCGCACTTGTCAAATTAAATTTTGCTAAAGAAGCTGATCAAAGAATAACTTAGTTCCAGACGCTGTGTACAAATATTTAGTTGGAGGTAAAAACTTTTCCAGTTCATGAGCCTGGTTTCCTTAACGATTAGTACGAAATTCAATATTGGTTATGAGTTTTAAGCTGAACAAAAATAATAAAAATCAGCTTTAAATGATACTAATATAATAATAATAATTGATAATCAAATAGTCTAACGTAAACACACTAGCTCCTATCTCGACCTTTAAATTCATGAAAGAATGAAAATGAAAAACGTCCTATTTAGAAATCATTTAACCATTTATTTTTAAATATGATTTTGTCAACATATTACAATTACAAAAATAATTATGGTGAAAAATTGCCCGTAATACTCGAAAACAGATTCGACATTCAAATCCTAAATTGAATATCAGAATTTGAAGTAATTGTTTACGAGTAAATAATAAGCGGTAGCGTAGCCTAGCGGTAGTGTCGAGCTCGATATGAATCGAATACGCGCATATCTTTTCTAACGCATATAAAGTTTATCAACTTGCAGAGTTCCTCAATTAAAGCATTCTCATGCTGAAAGGAATCCAGAGCACAATATCAGCAGTGCTCTTATAAACGCGACACGAAAATATAATAAGTGGGCAGACAAAGAACACTAATCAGTTGAATATGCATCGGTAGTACCCGTCGAAGTATCGCGATATCGTTCTTCCCCAATCTACTATCGGGAACAAGTACGCACGCCGTGTAAACTATCAACGTTCACAGATAATGGCCGTACATATTGAATAATCAACGGCGAGACACTACGTGATACGAATGCCCGTTCCCACACCGTCTGATTGACATTAATTTTCGATATCACGCGTAACGTTTCATTACCTAACTAACATCATAATGTAGATAAATCGATAGGAACTATTTATTACACGCGGATGTACTAGATGGATGTATTCGATGGACACTTGTGAATGGTGGCACATCATAAGTATGTAATTCAGTTATCTTATTACATTTTATTGATTTTTTAACGTTATTATACTTTAAAGTGACAATGTGGGCGAGCGTTAACCACTAAAATGATGTTTTTGGTTTGCCGAATTCATATGGAAATCATGAATTTGTTCGCCGTAACAGCATCTTTTAAGTAACAAGTTCTTTCTGTGTAAAAAATCAGGCTGTAAAATTTCAGGAATAACTTCGCTTGTGTGTCAGTGTGAGATTATTCTTCAACCACCCATATAATGGTACCAGCTTCAGATCTGGATCTCATAGCACTATTATACAAAAATTGCTGCATGAGCTTCGACCTTGGAAGCTATAGTAGGCACTATTCGTTAATCAAACTACGATGGAATCCCTTTATGTATCAACGGGAGGTCTTGGAAGGCTAAACTCATATTCCGAAGGCGGCTTCGCAGAAGGAAGTTGCAGAGCCGGAGAAAGAGCAATATCTCAAGACCAATTTCTCAGCAGCAGTACAGAGGCGGCATGCGCATTCTTTAACGAGGCATAGGCGGCGTACATGGGGCGTTTGTCGTCTGTGATTCTTGAATGAGTCAGATTAGTTTACTTGCTTTTTTATATATATAATATGTGTGTAAGAAACACATTGTATTATTTATTAGATCACGCCACTAATCTCCGTCACATGTGAAGCACATGGCTTTTATTTATGTTTACTATACCGACAGGACGGTTGTCGGTATGCGAGCGTTGGATACCTGCCAACGTGACAGCCAAATCGGGATATTTACAATGGCGCTAACTGCCCATCGGGCGCTGAACTTAGTCTGGGGCGTGTTGGTTCACTATGATTGAAATGACACTTGCAATAACCTTAAAATTAGCTCATAACCCGTTATGCGGGCGGATGAGTCGAATTGCTGTCATTCCTGTTTTAATGCAGTGAGGGATTGGCTACAAGCCAGGAGCCTACTGGTCTCTTTTGCTCAGTGACTAATCCTGCACTATGTTCAATATGTTCTTAAAATAATTACCTCACAAATAATACGCGTATTGTTTGTAAAGTGTTACTTTAAATCGGCTGTTAATAACTTAAACATAATTATCCGATTCAAAAATAAATATAACCATTTTGATTGTTACTAAATTTCTGATTTTTACGGATGGAGAGGAGTAAAAGGAAAATATATTGGGGTGTTACCTATTACTAAAATTCTGCTCACAATCGAATATAGAACTAGTAAAAAGCTTCAGAAAAGCTACACGATACGTTTAGAAATAGCACCCACTTTGTTTTAGGAATAGGTTTCTCTAATTCTGTGAATATATTAATTAATTATTATATTATTATCATTCACAGGTCATTAAAGGACGCATCCGTGAATTTTGCTTAATGTGCGTGCGTGTGTATGGTCGTTTCCTAAAAGTTTACCTAAGATCCGGCAGGGGGCGCCCCAGACCACGATCTGGCCGTTGAAATTCCATTATAGCACGAAAACAACACCCGAGTTTTTTTCAAGTGCAAAACTTGTATTTTGTTGAAAAATAAGCGTTTTAAAGTGTACGACAACAATTCATTTTATACGTAGTTATTATTAGACAGTGTGATTTATAGAATAATGACAGTGACAATCGGTGGTAAGAGCTTTAGAGGCAAAATTGGTGAGTAAATTAGACGATGAATCCTTCAGAGGATCCCGAGGCGCAAATCGCTGCTTCGGAATTACGGCGAGGCTCTGGGTACTCCGCGTAAAGCTCTTTCTCTTCTCAGGAACATGAGGAAAGCCTTTATTCACCGCCACCAAATAAGCGTTCAAAAAACATGTCAGAACCTGTTTGGACACTCGTATGAACTCTTTCATTAACTGACTGTGTAGCACAATTACCTCAACTTATGCATGCCTTAAATACAAATAACGGAAATAATACTAATACCGAACATTCAAATTATGCAATGACATCTCTAGTTCAATTTTTAAATAAGCCAATCGTTCAACCTCCTAGTATGTCTTTGGGAAAAATTAAGATTAGTTTTGATGAAAATAAGATTATAACTATGGCTTACGCAAAGAAGGTGGCCGAAGTATGTAATAGACATGGAAAGGTATTCGGTATAAAATAGGCTTGAAATCGCATATAGCGAGTCCCGGTTTTTGGGGTTTAAAATTAAACCTAGAACTGTGTCATCTTACTAAAGGAACAGATTATTTCGCTAGTACTGAGCATTTATTAGTCGGATTGTTAAATGCTATATTAAATAACAGACATCTTATAAGAAGAGGATTGCAAGAGGTGAGAGAATATACCCATGGAGGAAATTTAAAAAAGAGAAAATTGGAAAAGTGCTCCTTCAGAAAGTTTTATTGTAAAGAAATTATAAAAAAAAATTAAGATTTACTTGTATTTAACTAATAAATTTTTACATTGGTTTCTAGAATCTTTATGTGATTATGTTGAGTTAAATAATAGTATTGGTATATAGTATGTTTATAAAATTTGTGTGTTATGATGTGTTACTGAGTGTTATTAATTACAGTGTCACTAAATGTTGGAAGGTGACCGTTGAAATTCCTTCGTAGTGTTTTCAAATCAGCAAGGCACTTGCTCTAAATACGTGTCTTTCCTTCAGCAAATAATGACTGTTTTATTTCTGTGTAAAAAAGTGGTATTATAATATCTACAGTCAGGCTGTCTAAATTGTATTTACTGCCCTCTTAATACATATAATGTTTATTAAATTTTATTTCCGTGGGAACAGATCCATTTCCCGGGATAAATTGTCACCTAGAAAATGATACATATTATAAGGTAAAAAAATGTCACGTATCATACAAATCTGTTTTGTGGTTGTTGCTACGAGATACGAGTACGAAGGTTTGTGTAGTAGAATCGATATTAATTCATAATTTATTGGAGGCTCACTATTTCATTAATATATGACCCTATCTGGCGTGTTAGTAAAATTAAGCGCCGAAGTATGAAGATAAAGTATACTATTTGACCTCTAGCAATTCTAATTGGTTCCAAAAAATTGCTTCCTTGAAACGGTCCTTGTTTGTGGTCGGAGTGATAAAACTTTTGCGAGGATTTTCGTAATTCGAAACGTCCATTAAGCGGATTGTTTGGTTACAATAAAATATATGAAATTCAGAAATATGATTGAGCCTTTTGGGTTAACGTTAATGGCTGCGACTATCTTTAGAAGAATGCTATATGGGAATTCGATGATAATATGTGTATAATAATAGACTTGCATTACAAACCAAAAATTAAAAAAAAATGTAAGTTTAATTTTTATAGCAGAATTTTTTTTAAGGGAATATTTACTGAAAGCAACTATAATTTCCCGTTCTGAATGAAACTTTCGCAGAGCTCGTTACTAATTAAACACAAGACATTCTCGTATATTACTGTTGCTATAAGCAAAGGTCAGAGTTGAACAAGTCCGTGCAAATAGAACATCTGTAATTGCATACTAGTAATATAAAGCTATATAGGTATTAATTTATGTAAAAGTTTAGATAAAAATAAAATATTATTATGATAATAGTTCGAGGTATGAAAAGTTCTATCTAGCTTTAAATTTAAGCTAACCTGCCTTTCGTGAGGCACTCTATTAAACAAGGGCGACGCAATGCGTCAGATTCTTGCTACCGGCCGTGCTGGGCTCTGTGTTACGCACGTAATCTCAGCGGTACTCATGAATGGTAAATTAAAATTCATTTAATAATTTGGGTATTTTGTAGATATACTTATACACGTCATTTCTGCTTCTTCTATCGTTTTGAAAAGGTGCTTTCACATTGAGAAGAAACAGCGAAAGAAACTCCTCAGCACATCTTTTAAAACAACATATAGCAACTATACGGTAAGTAGACACACAACTACACACCTGCACGAACCTGGTTTCAGCACCGTTATTTCCAGGCGTCCTGCTCATTAATATATTCATCTATACCATAATATCCTTTACTTACAAGCAAGCTGTTTTAACGCATCGCTTAAAAGTGCCAATAAGTAAATCACGAATCAACTTCGCAACCTAATTGTAAAAACGAACACCGAACCCCATAAACGAATGCTAACGATTTTGAAGGTGATATGAAGACGTAACCAAATTATGCCTATTTCTTGTTAGTATCACTTTTCTACTTGCAATTATTTTCCTTTCAATAAATACTTAATTACTATAAATATATTGTCAGACATCGGTGACTACAATTTATACTAGTACGTTCACGTGATTTTAAACTATGTATACAGCTCTAACAACTCTTTAAAAAAATATTAAATCCATGTCAGCCACATTAGAATACCATAAGACAAGACTATGAAAATAGGCTTAATAAAAAAGTATGGCTGTCTCTACATCCGTAAACTGTTTTATCTTTCTAATAACGTAAACAAACCTACTCAGTTTACCTGCGAGTACCAATTATAGCGAACGAATAAACGGGCGCCCCATTGAAGTTTACTATTTCAAGTGACTACTAGGAAAATTGTTCCATTGCTAATGTTGCATTATTTAATTTAAAGATTTTGCCTAATTTCTGCACATTTGATAGTGCAAATTCATATTCAAATTTTAAGCATTTGAAACTAACAAATTTGGAGTAAACGAATGTGATACCAGGGACAAAACATTGCTTACATCATGAAACTTTAATTTATTTCTTTTAGCTTAAAATATTAAAGATGTGTCATCAACAAAAGTTACAATGTCCGTACCTATTGCTAATAAAATGCGGCAAATCATTAATATAAATTCGAAAAAGGAAAGGACCTAAAATCTAGCCCTGTGGTACACACATTACAATTGACGATCTCGATAATTTGGCATAATTTATGTTAACCTTATTTTACCTCTTTTTGATAAATTTTTCACAGCTGATAAATAATTGACGAGAAAAAAATAACTTTATTTTATAAAATTTAACGTACAAAATAGTGCCATTGATAACGTTGCACACGTCACATGTAACTGGTTTGCACAGCAATATAATGTACAGAAGTAAAGAGCACGATCTAACTAATTAGCAACTGACGTCAATGCACATAGTATAAGCACTGGAAGGCGAGATAATCGAAAATACAAATCGCTTTACATACAAGTTACCTATATTTTGTGAACAGTATGAATAGGGCATTTTCAATTACAATTCCCCATAGCTGTATCAACATACTGTTATCACATATAAATTTCGTGACAAACAGAGCTCATAGATCCCTTCAGTTCCTTTTAACGTTGTTATCATTCTAATATAATTGTTGTCACTGACGAGACTCAAAAATATATTCTTTAGGATCTCATGCGTACCCTTCACCTAACTTAAAAACAGAAATCAATGTTCGTCTCGAACGTCTCTGCACCAAGAACCTATCAAGTAAGAAGAATGACTAGTATTTTTTTTTATATAAATCTAGAAAACCGGCTGGATTTGCAGTGTGGTTACAGCACGGATATCGCAACCAATTCCCAATAAAACTCCAGTGCTATTTGAAACTCACCGATAGGTCGACGATGGAACGTCTCATTCGTTAGTCAGAGTACTATCTACATTCCAATGTCATTCTCGTCAGTTAACTCGGTATTATTTACAATCAATTTTCTTGTACTACTCGCTTTTCCGTCCTTGGTATGGCTTCGGGGGGATCAAATGATATTGTTGTTTTTTAATGGATAATATTATCACAATATTGACAATCCTGATAATAGATAAGCATCTTCACGTGTAGACTTCGTGTTAACCATTGTGAATTAATGTTATCGGTAAGCATATGTTTGTAACTACTTTACGCTTAGAAATAGCACCTGTATTGTTTTAGAGTGGGTTTTTCTCGTTCTGTGAATTAGAAATACATATATTCATTTTAACTTTTTTATTTATGAACGGATTGAAATGAAACTTTAAAATAATTGATGCTTACTGCAATATATTAGTGAAACCCATAACGAATTGGTTACGCCATTTTTCAGATTATCGCGAACAAACGCACAGACCAAAATTCCGACAACTATTGTTTTGGGTTCTATTACGTTAATAAAGGCCCCTTATAATAGTTTTTCTCGTGTATCAGTCATGTACAAAAAGCGTTCAGGTTCCGGTAGAATTTTATTATATGTCTATATAGTTGTGTGACTTTTATGACAGGAAATGGGACTATTCTCACGGAAAAAGAAATAAAGTTTAACATGGACATTCGTTTTGAGTGATATTCTAATGAACGGATCAGATTTTTTATAAACGTCATAAATGACAGTTATTTAGTATTACAGACACACTAAATTAATACTTTAAAATAGATAATTGTATAATACATATTATCTTTGTTGTGTTTTATCCTACTTGGCGGTCGTAACACGCCATAATTTACGTCATGTACGTTTTTACGTTAGAGTGGGTAAAGTATCACGTGAGATTAAAATTCGATTAATATCACAGCAGGAACAGAGTGCAATACTAAGTAGGGTTGTCTGCGGTAGGAAGGGAACAAAGCTTCCTTTTATTAAATAAATAAATAAATAGTAAACGTTTACACACTCACACCCCCGCACTAGGATTCCCTGTGGTGGGGGTGGCATGGACATACACAATTATCACATCACAAACACCCATAACCCGAGAACAAACATTTATCTGTCACATAAATATCTGCCCCGACCGGGAATCGAACCCGGGACCCACGCTCGGCAGGCGGGGTCACTAGCAACTGGGCTACGGGGTTATTGTTAAACAGTTATTGCTTGAGTTTCCTTTTTTAACTAACGAAAATAATTACAAGCATTCAAATTATTTACGTACGTCACATTTATTTGTTTTCTTTAGATATATAACAATGTAGTTCAAATCATTTCAATACTACTTCGATGACATTTCGGTTCATAACATTTTACGTATAGCTGATTAAAATATTCGTGGGCAGAATGTTTTTGATGTTGTTCGATGGATGCCAATTTGATCTAACATAGGGATGCAGTGGGTTGTAATACGAATGTAATACACTGATTATTAAAAAGATAAGTTATCAGAACAACACCCGAGTTATTGATTCGCCTACAAGGTGACTGTAATAAATAT
Organism: Megathymus violae; assembly: GCA_003671415.1. Taxonomy (NCBI): domain Eukaryota; kingdom Metazoa; phylum Arthropoda; class Insecta; order Lepidoptera; family Hesperiidae; genus Megathymus; species Megathymus violae. The sequence goes on along the minus strand of PDGT01000015.1, from coordinate 2,921,836 downwards.
TGCTCTTAATTTAGTGAAACGTATGAAAAAAACGTAATATTCTTAAACGTATAGAAAAATAATGACTTCAGAATAACAAGTAACGTAAAGTTTGTGTAGAGACCAAATTTAATATTGCTTTGGAATTCATACGCAAACAGTTGAATTTATAAGAAATTGCCATCGATGCGACATATTTTCAAGAGACTCTTAACGCATCGGAGACTCCGTAGCCTGGTTGGTATTGAACTCTGCCTGCCGAGCGAACGGCACCGGGTTGGCATCTCGGCCGTGGCAGACATTTATCTGACAGACAAATGTTTTTTCTCAGGTGAGGGGTGTTTGTGATGCAACTTGCAACATAAGGAATCGTAGTGCGCGGGGATGAGTGTGTGAATGTTATTAGTATTATAATTTTTAACGTTCAATGGAGTACATTAATTTCAATGACTCGACGAACGAAAACGCTCATGACAAAATTCCTTTTTTATGATTAAAATCCAAACTTCCATGGAAAGTTCGCGATAAAATAATAAACGTGCATGACCGGCAAGATGTGGCTCCTTTATTACTCCAACCAATACCCTGTGGAATTACACTTATTTAAAGCTACATATACATTCTAATATACCTCGGTTGCGTTTCATCTGGTTAGTGTATCATACACTTGCTCGTCTGTTACGGCCACCTACTTCTTACTTGACACTTCTCTCCAATGCTTTCGCCTTTTTCATTCTTATAGGTTGTCCTCAATTACATACTTTTGCCATATAAAATCATTTCCTCTTCTTAACAATAACAGGTACTCACGATTTTTATACTAACATGAATCATGATAACGGCGCCACCATAATTCATGTAATCGAGTCGAAATATCGGTAACAAACAGGATAAAGCCGTTTTAGTAAAAATGTATAATGTTCGCGGTGATATAAGTTGAAAATTCTTTCAACAATTAGTCATCTTGTATATTTTGTTTACAATTTTTTTTAACAAGCGTGGCGAAAGCACTTCTTAACTGGGGTATTACAAGTATTGTTTTTCCTATACGATAAGTGAATTAGTTATTTAGCACTTGTTATGTTACTCGAGCGTCGGTACTTGTTTACCGCTCAAGGTCGCCATCCAAATAGGAATATAGTTTAGGGAAAAAAAAATTAAAAGCATTTCCGCAGTCAACTTGCTTAATTATTTTCTTTGCCATCCTTCGTAAACCCCGGTCCGTCCTATGTGTGTGTGTGTGTATCATGTTGTTATTATTATGTGTATTACCGTGCCTAAGTTTGATAACAATCAACCTCTTAGATTTATTTTATCTGTGCATACTATCCTATTCCATTCCAGACACTGTTCATCTTCCATTCCACTGGGTTGCCTAAATCGCTTGGAAGCAACGAGATCACTTATTATATTAACGAATAAGAGCGAGCTCCACTGGGAGTATTTTTTGGTAATATCGTGTTTTTTCCGTCAATATATTTAATTACAAACCATAAATGAAATTGAATTAACTACTTTGGATAATGTTATACAGCACTGACCTTTACGTCGAATAGTGTTTTTTTAGGTAACACACATATCGTCACAGACTCCCAAATATATGTATCTTAAGTATTTTTTTTTGTTACGGCATGCAGTCAATAATAAGCATGAAAGTTCAAACTTAATAATCTAGTAGTTCTATTGTAGTATTTCAATTTATCTATTTAATTGCGTTAATATTATACAAACATATAACTAAATAACCTACAAAACCTAGAACAGCGACATACTATGTCTGAGTGATCCCCCCCCTCTCCCCACCACCGCGGCCCCAGACGGCAGCGGCGCTGCGTGCGCACGAAGGTCCTAAACTGTATTCCACGACCGGGTGGATATTAATTTAATTACGCGCTACTTCATAACGACCAAAATATTCATGTTAAGAATACAATACAAACAGAAGGCTGACAATAATACGCCAATACAAATAATATGACAAATTAAATGAATGAGAATTATTATGCAATTAGTTCTGTCTGTGTGTAGCAGAAGACGCATTACAAAATAAAATCTGGCTACGATAACACGACACGTGATCGACAATTGTTTTATTGAAATCTTCACTTATATCGCGAGTAAAAACAAAGATAATTTATAAAAATTAATCAACACCGGTAAGATCGAAGGAAAGCGTTATACGTTGATCCGATCACATCCGGACGTCCCTTGGCACCAATTTTCTTGATGCTCTAAGACGCGCCAAAAAATAAGCAAATGCTGTGAAGCTGTGAAGAAACTCAGTGGTGGTCACAACCTTCAGAACTTAAGACGTTCAGAGAGATATAAAGAATTTGACAGTGAGGATGTTATAGTTGATAGTGTCAGGCGGTACTTTGCGGAAATTCATTGTTATTAATTTAATTTGCAACAATCCGCAAACACAATATATGATGGTATATATTTTTATATATGCATGAAACCTCCCTCCCTCCCACAAAGGAAAACATGCAATCATGATACAAGTATATATCAACACACATACCGTCACCAACACGTGTTTCGCTCCGAAACAGAGAATCATCAGGGTAGCAGACTCTACAAGTGTTAACCGCAAAGTTACTTATGTTTCATACATCTATAGAAATATATACCATCATACATTGTGTTTGCGGATTGTTGCAAAGTAAATTAATACTAATTTAATAGTACGGATGTTCTTACGTGACATCATGAAAGCAAAGTTAGCCAATAATAAGGCCATCTTTAATGTTCTATTTTGTATACCGAGACCCGTTTGTAATGGAACCCATATATTTCGTGGGGTGGAAATTAATCTCTTCAAACATGTAGACGACTTCTCGGTAAGTAGTGAGTAGGTGTTATGAACCGTATAAATTTTGCTGATTATATGAGTAAATAAATTAAATTTTACAATGATTGGATGCTTTATGGATTTTGTAGATATGCCCGACTAATAACAATAAACTGATAAATCTACTTATGATAACATTATCGATATGATATATTAATCTTGTTAGTATTGATTAAACATAGATTTAAATGATGTGGGGATTTGCTGGTTTTAATAGGTCTTTCAATTTCTGTAAACACAAATGAAACATTTCAATAACGTATAACTAATTCTGTCGCGAAGCATGATACTTCACGCGACCTTCTCTTCAATGAAAGAGGTAAGATGACGAGATAAAGCGTTACTAGTCAGTCGTGAAAAATAAAATTGCATCGATGACTTCAAATATGACTACTACAAATACTCTACAGATATAGATTGTTGCTTATTGTTTAAAATTATTTTTTACAAATAAACATTATAAATAAATCATTTATTTCGTGGGAAATTTGATTCATTAGTATTTTAATAACATTTTCTTTTGCGTAATTTAATTAGAAAATGACATTTAGATCTTTATCTTATCAAAGAGTCACGATGAAACATACTGACATTAGAACTAGATAACAGGCTTAAACAAATGTAATCAAACGCACTAGATGATGAGCTCAAGTCGTAAATAGCTTAGAGACGCTGTTGGGATTACATGCAGTTGCACTGACACGTTATCATTACTGATCATCAAATAATTGTAAAGATAAATATTTTTATTGCAGTGCTTAAGGCGCATTGTGTACTCACATGGTTACTTGGCGTGCTTACTTGTATCTGGATCGAACCTGTTAACGTTGAAGGAAAAATGTACAGCTGGTAGTAGTATATTACTGTGTGGCAGGGATGTTATGGAACTCCGTAACAGTAACCGAAACTATCGGATATCCGAAATAAAAATATATCCGAAACCGTAACCGAATCCCATAAATAAATTTAGGATAATTTCGGATAGAGGCAGAGTCTAAAAAACACGTTATGACTACGTTTACGCTGACCGAGCCGATACGTTAGCCGCGTCGTTCTCATTTTAGACAGTTATATTATTTAATTAGATTTTTCTGTGATTATAATACCACATAATACCTAGAAACAAAGTCAAACTTTGAAATAACATTATATATTTTTTTCAAATCGTAAATCATCTAATATCCATAAGCGAAATTATCCGAAATCAGATAATCCGAAATAATTTTATATCCATAACCGTAACCGACACCGGTAAAATATTAATCGCATATCCGTATCCATATCCGCATTCGAAACTTCATATCCATGGTGTTCTGCGATGGTGAGAGATGTTCTATGCAGTGTGTTTTCACCCAAGGAGGTCTTGGGATTATTTTAGTTAGACGTCAGATGAGACAATCATAGTCGTTTCGAAGTTTGGCATTTTGCTAAACCTACATCTATTTAAGACATGTATATTGTTTATATTCTTAGTGGTAGAAAATTAGAACATTTTATGCATTATATTCAGTCCTAATGAATAAACATGACGGAGTACGCTCGCACGCTCCAAAGTTTTTGTTGATGATTAATATCCCTCAGCAAGTTGCTAATGAGCTAATTTAAGTAAACATATTCAGGTGTAAAATTACCATCTGTAAAGTTTTTGGTAATAAAATGTCCATTGGATTAGAACTGACAGTATTTCCCATGCTGCCGGAACGAGGCGTCGAATCAAATCAATTGGGACCATCCATCATTTCACCATTAATAAATTGATGATCGTTTGCTATAAATGCAATTTTCAATGAAATATAAATACTTTAGAAGGGTCTTTATATTTCAGATTTGAAACCAGATTGAAACCCACGATCCGAAAGTATGATTGTTAACGATTTAATCCTCTGTCGTGTCCAGCGGGAACGTAAATAACTGCACAACTGCGTACAAACAACGACCTTGGCCAGTCGGGCTGCACTAACCGAGGGGACGGGCTCGTTTAACTCTCAATGACCACTAGCTACAAATAAATCAAACCGGTTGATCACAAACAACCACGACAGACGGTTCAGAATTAAATGCACTTATGACATAATTAATTTATTTTTAAACTTATGAATTTATTCTGCTTATCGTTGTGTATGAGCATATAAAATCGAATATATTAATTGTAAAAAGGTATATTTGCTTTTAAATAAGTCATAAATGTAAAATGCGGTCTTGTCTGTACATTCAAGTTTTTATTTTTTATATCGATATAAACTAATAGTTTAAAAAAAATCTCACTTTTCAAATGTCTACTTGAAAGGTACATAGGGTACATACTATACTGGGAAATGCAGAGTTTCTGCAAAACAGTGGTTAAGTTTAAAACCAAACATAATGTTACGAAGCTTCTCGAACGGTCGGCCGAAAAGAAAAGGGTGGCAGTGAGGTATAACAAGATACGTCATAGTTTCCCGCATGCAGCCCATCCGAGTTGTATTCTACGATTCTTTCTCGAAGTTGGACTTACCCATTTGGATCATTTGTCCCAGGTAAATATACTCGTCTACAACTTCGAGAGCAGCGCCGTCTACAAGCACCGGTATTGGTGTGACATGGACATTTGACATAATTTTCGTCCTGTTCATGTTCATCTTAAGACCTACCCGCTGTGAAGCGCTGTTTAAGCGCCCGAAAATACTTCTAAGTTCTTACAGGGAACTCTCCAGGATGACTATGTCGTCGGCATATCGTAGGTGCGTGAGGTATTCGCCATTTATGTTGAAGTCTCTTCTTTTCCACTCCAACAGTTTGAACACATCTTCCAACGCAGCGGTGAATAGTTTTGAGGATATAACATCCCCTTGTCTGACACCTCTCCACAGTTGGATGGGGTTCGTGGCTTTATCGTGGTTCTGATCATAGTGATCGATTTGTATAAACACTTCAACACCTCGATATATCAATAATCTATCTGCACCGCTGAAAGGAATTCAGTATCGCCCAGGTCTCAATAGAATCAAAGGCTTTCTCATAGTGCACATAGGCAACACATAATAGCAGATTATACTCCACGGTTCTCTGTATAATCTGTCGCAGCGTGCTTACGTGGTCTATGAAGCTGTAGCTTTTTCGAAATCCTGCTTGTTGAGGAGGCTAGAAGTCGTCAAGCTTGCGATTTGTGAGCACCCTCGGAAATAACTTATAAACGTGGCTCAGGAGTGCAATAGACCTGTAATTCTTTAATAACACCTTTACCACACTTCTGCTCTACGGTTCCGGAGTTGTACGAATATTGATAACGGCATCGAACAACTTTTGAAGCACCACTAGGATAGGTTTCCCCCCTGCTCTTAGTAGCTCTGATGTGATTCCGTCATCACCCGGTACCTTGTTTTTTTTAAGTTGTTTGGAGAGCTGGATCCATCTCAAGGTGAGCTGATGCTTGCGAAGGTTATACAACTATCCATAGTATCTCTCCATTTCTCTCAGAACTTCGGGTTTCGCCGAAACCACAACACCAGATTCGGTCTTCAGCTGACTTTTCCCAGTAGACAGATTTTGCGAGAAACTTTTGAGCCCTGATTCCACTCTATTATGTTTTTCACGCGTTTTATGTTGTTTATACGTAAATCATGTTATGTACTGCCTGTGCCGCCTGCATTTTGTGATCTGTGTATTGAGCCGTCTATACTCGGCCATAGAGGTTGGAGACTATACACAGAGATTCCATCTATCCCTCATTTGACCGCGAGTATGCTCAGATAGACCATGAGATCTACCACTGCAAATATTACAGAATGATTATATAATTGCAATTTCACTATATTATTTTCAGGCGCATTGTTTGTGCCAATCCAGTGCCTTTAAGTCAAAACTGAATAGGCTTTTGCTAAGTATATGCGAAATAAACTTGGGAGTGTAGTCAAGCATTAACTTATAATAGGTAAAAAAAATCTTCACAGCTTTTCAACCTTTATCTCACTCCCCGGGACTGCTACATAATATTCTAGTAAAGCTGATCCGCTGTTGAGTCGGTTCCAGATGGCGGGGAGACTTTGACAATCCATTTAACACCAAACCTTTTGCTTCTTAAAAATTTAAGGTAATAAAGTGCTTAACCTTTAAGTTATCAAAATACACATCAAGATCGATTCTGTAGGAACCAGTTACAACCAACTCATATTGTCAATGTGAAAATGTGACGTGATTTCACAATTGTATGTATTCACGGATTTTACACAAACATATTACAGAATATAGAAATCCGTGCTGTAAAACGAGTACTTCCTCATACCACTTACGATACGAGTGTATGCGTGGTACACTCGTTAGTACTGTTATCACCTTACAACGTAATCTGCGCTACGTCTGTTCAGTTTATACCAGACTCCCAGACGTGTATAAACATCCTATCAAGATATGTCGGCTCGTCACAGCGCACTACTGGCATCGGAACCGCAAATCTTTGCAACAATAACATCTAAATGTTTACAGTATGATTTGCCGGACTACGCAGCTTTTAAAATCGATTTCATTAGTGTATTTGACAATCTCTGTGTGCTAAAATTTTTACCACTCATTCCTTATGATGTCTCGTCGTTTGTAAACGAGATGCACATTCACGTTAAAATATAAGTTTTGTTGATTGTTATCCTGATTGACACCAGAGAATCTCGGTTTATGGAAACTTGGCCCTATAGGCGGCAATGTCAAATTTTTTGCGATGACTTTATTGCATGGCCCATCACAATAGCAATGGAGCTTATGGAAGTATCTGTAAGTATCTACTGTGAAAACATTCGCGCACAAAGATATTCGCAGATAATTCTTTCTAGAGCTTTTAAATTCTACGTGTATATGTATTTTCATTTGCATAAATACAAAATGTTCATTATAATGAGTTAAAGGGACTTTACCATTTATTTATTTGCTAGTATTTCGAATTACTTTTACAACACCTGTTTGTATCTACAGACAGTCTTAATTGTTTTTTTCTAATGTTAATAGTCGACAAACGAGCAGATGAGCCACCTGATGATAAGTGGTCACCGTTGCCCATGGACATCAGCAAAACCAATGGTATCAGTGATGCGTTGTCGGCCAGGAAATGAGAAGAAGGTAAGAAAAATAGAATTGGCTCTCAAGCCCCCGGCCGGAACACAAGTCGTTTGGCGGCTGACTCAAGCAGGAGGATGGTAGCTAGCCAGGCAGGCTTCACGGAAAGATAATAATACCAGTAATAAAATTAATAACAATAATAATACTGATAATATAATCTTTACGCGAAGCCCTACCATCAAGCAGGCTGGCTTCTGTCGCCTCTTACGACACCCTGTTTTGCCAGCATGGGATTAGGGGGAGTATTCTAAGCAGCCCCAATACGGCCTTTAGATGAATATCCAATAGTTGAAGCCTAATTGTTAAGTCTTACAATTCAACTATTATTGTCATCTGCAACAGACATCCTCTGATATCTATCACGTTGAAATTAATATAAAAATGCATTGCATAATCTAATAAAATTGATTATTTTAACTACCATAAATGTAAAAGATTTTTAAGAAGAGTTCTTTTCCACCGACTTCAAAGTGATGCTGAAATTTTACTTATTCACCAACGTACACAATAATTTACAGTTCAGAAGATATGAGTGAGTAGAAACATTTTTATTCATAGAGGAAGAAACAAATTCCTTATGCAAACAATAGCTTTATTAATTAAAACTACTTCAATGATTTATACAGCGACGTAAATATGTAATGTACATATTTACTTTTACAATACGTTATTAGACAGGAATGTCGGGTGTCGGGAGCGTCTACTGCGCAGTGCGCGTGCGCAGCCATCGCCCTATTATGTATTTACTATTCAGATGTCTTCAACCTGCAATGGCAGGATGCAATTTATACTCGGTGTTACGTTGAGAACATCATAAAATCTACTATCCCACATTGCTAACCAGCTGTTTCAGACTGAGGATGGTTATAATAATATATTTCACATCTACGACGATGGCGTGGGAGTGCTAGACTCACACATGGATACCAGGACACGTGATTAGTTTCCAGATAATCGAACCGTTATACAACAGCACAGGTTATGTCGTATTATAAGATGGCAAAATCGCATTAAAATGAAATGCATTATAATAACTTACTAGCATAAATACGAGCGGGTGAAAACATCATGAACCGTCATAACAAATGAGTGTACCAAACTGGAGCTATAGTTTTGCTACGCGGGTTTCTTAGTTCAATCTTAAATACATAATATTGCTAGTAACTTATCTTCGTACGAAAAGCATCCGCAGCGTATACATAATACTCATAGATTTTATGTTTGCCCTTTTTCATTGTTTGTAGACATCGGGTTTTGTAGTTCTATGAATTACAAACGAATATGTATTAAGATAGCTGAAAATTAGTTATAAAATTAGTTTACAACCCTGCTACCCAAATGTCCATACTCTTTATTTTCTGATCCATATCACCCGATCAAAAATATTTTAGATAATGACTCATAATATAAATTACAAATACCCCAAAGATCATCTAAATATGTTCAGTGATTTCGGACAAACAGGTAGAAATTCTAAAAAATAAAAATTAGGCCTCCTGTATAACAAAGCCAACATTAAAATTACTAGTATAAATAGAAAATGTAGTACTTATGCAATTACCAAGTTAATTAGTCCGCTAGATTGAATCTTTATTTATTGTAAAAAAGGTTGAACTTTCCTGTAGTGTCGGAATAGATGCCGTGGCTCGATTGTATGTGTAGTTGCGCTGATTACCATCGAAGGACTCGTGAACCGACATAATTGAAATCGATTTTAATCGGTGTGAATTGTATGATGGGCATAACGAGTGACGTGAAACGCAACCATTGGAATTTAATGGGTAATCAATTACCAAAGTACCTACTGTGTGTCATTGGCCACCGAACTACTTTACAATATCTAGAACTACAAATTTCGACGTCGTGTTTCGCTCATTTGCATTTGGATCGTGATCAAGTCAGGAGCCGAACAGGATATGTATGTATCCTCATATCCTTGTAATGGGGATTGTATATATTCCATTAAGAATATAATACATCGCCCAACCAAGCAGGCACGATGCCAAATACTCCGACCGTGAACTTAAAACGTACAGTAACATAGAGAACCGTCGCACGCGAAGTTTATCGAGGCATAAACCTTTTAACTTAGAAATAACTTAATGCCAGTGCTGAGAAAAATCCCGACTCCAGCCGTGGGACGATGATTAGGTATTTAATTAACAATTACGAGTCACGTTTATTAAGTTAAGTTATACATAATATACCCTGATTCAATATAAATACATTTTTTTTATATATTTAATTATAGTTCAGAAGAGATTCTATGCCCGGTTATAATCTATTATTATATAATATATAATAGGCATTATCTGGTTACGTCTTCGTGTCACCTTTAAATGGTTCAGCGTTCATTTGTGGGGTTCGTTAGTCGTTTTTACAATGAGATTCCAAAGTTGAGTTAAAACGTGATTTACCTGTGTGAACTTATAAGCGACATGTTAAGCACAGCTTGAGGTAAAAGATATTATGGTTTAGATTAATATATAAATTACAAGGACGCCTCGAAATAACAGTACTGCGACCGATTGCGCGCAGGTTAAAACTCACTTTGTAAATGCCATAATGTTGTTTTTAAAATACATGTTTAATAGATATGCTGAGGAGTTTCTTTCGCCATTTCTTTTTGTCAATGTTAAAGCACCTTTTCTAAACGGTAGGAGAAGCAAAAAGACGTGCATAAGTGTATTTATATAATAACTAAAAGATTAAATTAAACTGAATTTGAATTTATTCATTTTGCATCGGTGAACAACGTATGAGTATAAAAGGCATTATTATAAAAATTTAAAGTAAACATTCGAGAATACCGCTACTCAGTTCGCTATTATTTGCAAGTCGGCTAACACTTTAGATTTTGTAATCACATTATTTTCCTATACGTAGTATGTAAATTAAAGAATTACAGACGTTTTCATCTGGAGAATCCCGACAACCTCTCCATCAATCGCAGCCGCTCCAGTTTCCCCGGCATTGATTTCCTGTCGCGGCTGGCACGCCGCCAACAACGGGTTTCGATTTTCGCACAATTTGGCTGCGTGCCAACAGCCAACAGTGCGGGACATTTAGATTGTTATACCAACGATTGTTTCGGTATTACGATAGGATGTGTTACGCCGCCGTTATTGATGTTCCCTTAGGTTGATAATGTTCTCCCCCGCAATGGGCGAGCATCCATGAGTATTTCCCCACGAAAAAAAAGGTGGGTCATGTTAATTGGTAGTTAATTCGGTGAATTTTATTTTCACTTGAATGTGGCCGAACCCTAACTTCACTAAAAATAAATAATAATTACTGTCTCGAGTTCTAGACATAAGATATGTATATATAGTAGGGATGTTATGGATATGAATTATCGGATCTTGATACGGATATATGAATAATATTTTACCGGTTTCGGTTAAGCATATAAAATTATTTCGGTATATCCGATTGTTTCAGATAATTTCGGTTACGGAAATAAGATGATTTAGGAAATGGAAAAAAATTATAATGTTTTTACAAGGTTTAACTATATTTCAAGATATTATGTGATATTATAATAACACAATCAAACAATAGTCTGAGAAAATAATTAAAAAAAACCGTCTAAAATGAGAACGACGCGGCTAATGTATCAGCTCGGTCGGCGAAAACCTGACATCACCTGTTTCATTTAGACTCTGCCCCTAACCGAAATTATTCGAAACTTTTTTATCGGATTCGGTTACGGTTTCGGATATATATTTATTTCGGATATCCGATACTTACGGTTACGGTTACGAAGCTCCATAACATCCCTAGTATAGAAATGAGAGTGACAGGGTTAGGGCGTCCCCCGGAGGCGAGGCAAAGTAGCAGCACCCGGCGGCTGGTTCGTTATATGTAAGCGCGATAAATGGATGGAAAGGACATGCTGCGCCGACCCCAGACAATGGGATAAGGCAGATGATGGTGTTGTTTTCTTTTTTTTTTTGGAGTACTCACTTTTCTCAATGTTGAACATACATTTATTTTTCTGGATAATATTACGTTAAATTGCAATAATAAAATCAATTGCAATATTAATAACATTGCATTAATATTTTTAAATTGCATGTACTGTAAAGATAAATATTACTACTACGAGTAGATACCTTATACTTATATATATTATAAAACTGAGTAGGTACTTTATTGGGACAACGGTCATAACTATTTGTAAATAAAAATGGTAAAATATAAATATGTTTATTGGGAATTATGACGTATTTTATTTAATTATATTTTATTACCATCTATCTACATGGAAACCTAATAACCCTATTTTACACTTTTAGAACCAACCGAAACCGTGAGCGCATGCGACGTCCCTACCATCTACTATAACAAGTCTTATTAGAAAATATAATGAAAAATCAAGGTTTTTTTGAGCTATAAATGTAATTAATTACCTAGCCCCTCACGATCTATGATGTATAGTGAGTGTTGCCAAGCGAAGATAATAATTTTTAATGCAATTATTTTACACACGGTGACATTGCCGGCGCTGAATATCACCGCTAGAAAAACATACAAATTAAATTTTGTACGTTACTCATCATATGCCGCACTAAACTGGAGCAATAATAGCAACAGACAAAAATAATTGAAAATAAGTTCCATAATCAAGCAATGTTCAACTGTATTTCGATTTGACATTATTTCAATCACAGCTTTTGTGATTCGAGAACTGTATGTGAAAGAAATTAACTGTAACATATTGACGTTGACTCGCTCAATATCTTTTGACTCGATTTGTTGTGTTACCTATTATTCGTACGGTTTCGTTGTGAAGGAAACGTTGATCATAAAATAGATCCGGCGTTGAACTAATATCGCCAGTTATCAATAGCACACACCTGAGCTGAGCGCAGTAGAACTGGTGCGGGATGGCAGTCAGCACCCCGGCTCCGTCGCCCGTGTCGTTGTCGCAGGCACACGCGCCACGATGCTCCATGCGCTTGGCGAGGACTTCGGCATCGCGGACGATCTGGTGAAAGTAAAACAGTAAAGGACACGCTCCAATTCGAAGTATATAAACATATGGTGGAAATCTCAGAACGTTTTAAAACAAAAAAAATAATAATAATAACATAACATCCATTCTCTTTGTTTTACTTATTGTAAGGCAATACTTTAATACAACTTGCTAGTGAGTGACGAACAATGCAGCCTCTGACTCTGATATGTATGTTATATAATATTGAGTATATTATAAGATTGTGGATATGTAATCAATGCATCGGACAACATTATGAGTTCTGAAAAATATATTACCTACACATAAATTAAATCTTAAATAACGTGGTGAGTGAAGTGAAAAACAGCCGTAATTCTATACTCACTTTATGAGAGCGCTTCCCGTCGATAGCAACTACAAAACCAACACCGCAGGCCTCGTGCTCGTTCTGAGGGTCGTACAAGCCTTGCTTGGGCGGCCCTTCCCACTCCATACCTGCCAACATTGACAAACTTTGATCTTCCTCCAAAATTAAACATATTCCTAAAGTTTATTATACGTATAGTTCGTACAGCTGTTCAAAATTCCTGTATAATTTGTTAACCAGCTGATGGACACGACCGGAACGACATTAAGTGACAAAAAATCTTAAGCGCCAAAATTTAACAAGGTCTCAGTTATCTTTAGAGACTTCGATACTCGGATTTATCATTAATCAGTGGGGCAGATATGCTGCTGACCTTGTGAACAAGGACAGATCCATTATCAACAGTGGAAAGCTATAGGGTTGAAGCGTCGAAAACCAATACTAATTAGACCATTTTCCATCAATATTCTTACTTGGGGTGGTTTAATAGCTGGTAATTACATTAGACTTTATTAAACTACTTTTGTTTTGAAAACTTAAGGAAAGCCGAATGACACAGATCTTTTCACAACATGTACAAGATAGGTATACTTATAAATATAAATACATACATCCAATTTGCCAACTGTTCTGCACTTGTCTAAATTATGACTACGGCCGTAATGCGTAATTCTTAGGAAACTCGAACTCAGCAACAGACAGTTACAGATTATCATGAGGAACTTCCTTTATATAGGGGGACATTATCTATATTATTTTAAACTACTGTATTACTGTTTCGACTTGCTTGTTGCAACAATTGAAGTTCCAATATTTTTGTCCATATAAATGTGGCCTTCAGTTATTGCAATTGTTCGATGACAACAGACATATTTAGATGAATAGGAAATAACCGAACATAATGTTGTGTTTCAATAACAAACGTATACATTTAGCGTTCTCGTTGTAAAGACGTATCGTGCCATATTAATGAAGTATCAGTGATATCGGTTAATTCACTTGAACGCAATTATATATTAGATCCGATCGATAGCATTATTTACATAATGCTTATTTGCTTTAACGCCGCCGCTAACATTCATGAGGACGTACACACTTGTCCTAAAATACCTCCCTGGCACATGCATTAATTGGCATGGGTTAGTTTCGGTCCATTAGTTCATTAATATTTTTTTAATAATATTTTATTAAAGGCTTCATTATCAATATAGCATATACATACTATTTTTTGTCAGACTGTCTTTTACAGCATCACACGGTAGGTACAGAATAGATTGAAATAATAAATTGTAACTATGTCTCAAAAGCTATCTACAATACATTTATACCGGGTAATAAGATCATTTACGCAAAATAAGCCAAAAAACTTTCTAGATTCTTATGAAAGCTCTGTAAAGGGATTGGTAAACGAACGTAAGTGTTTATGTTTTTGTTGATATTGCAGTAAATATTTTTATAATTCACCGAACGGGGTAGCCTTCGACCCCCAAAACGATAGGATGGGGACGACGACATTGAAAAAACGACTGATGAAAATTAGTAATACTTATTTGGGATATTTATAAACTTAATAATTATATTTCCTGAAGTAAAGCGAGCGCAATAACAGTATGCTTATACGGTTCACGTTAAAGCAGATCTCCAACTTCCAATCGATCGAAAATTTTACATCCGATTTATGATATATTCTATCTTCTTTTTCATAATAATGAATTGTATAAGGAAGATTGTCGATTTTATTTTTCAAGTAGGTGCCGTGGTTTTGAAGATTACCTTCCACATATACGCAAACTCACAAAATTCGCACTCTAACTAGGTAATATTAGTATAGATTATGGATTCCCAAAGTGGTCGATATCGACCCCTTGGAGTCTAAATCGGTTTCGTATGGGTCGATATATAAGCAAACTCACAAAATTCACTCTATCTTGGTAATATTAGTATAGATTAGGGATTCCCAAAGTGGTCGATATCGACCCCTGAGGAGTCGACATAAACGGAAACAGATTTTGGGGGTCGACGAGGTCAGTTTTTAAACTGCAGTTTGCTTTATTGTTTTATTGTATAATTAAGTAAAAAAAAAACACGAAATTATAACAGACATGTCATTGTTATATGTCGTAAGATTGGATGCAGGACGGAAAACCGGTAGCGGTACGCATGTCGGCGTCCGATTCGTCGCCGCGTCCCACAACTGGAGCCTGTTATCATCGCGGTTCAATAGCACGAAGTCGCCGAGTTGCGCAATCGCAAACGTAACTGTTCAAGGAATTATACATTATATTGTTACCTTTCAATTTTATATATTGCGATTTGCATTATAAGTATCAACGCATTTCATAAGCACTTGATTGTCATAGTTGTTAAGTTTCATGTTATTGATATTTGGTTTTTTTTTCCAAATATGAAAAGGTTAAAGTTAGTCCTAGAAGTAATTATAGTTTTTAGTATTTAAATTGCAGTTTGCTTTATTGTTTTTTTTTATATATTGTATATTGTATCTTACTGGAGTGCAATAAAGATTATATGTATTGTTAAATAATACTGGCAACAGGACATAGTTATATGTCGACCTTATCAATGTGATTGGTCAATATACATAATTATCAATTTGATTATTATATAACATATATTAATTTTCCAAAGTAGAATTTATAAATGATTAATCATACTTATGTTACACATAATTAAATTATTGTATATAATAAGAAGTTCAGTTGACTATGATGCCAATGACATATAACTGGAACCGAGACATAATTGGTGGCACTTGGAAAATATACTCGTACTTGTGACGTCATACTGCCGAATTTTATTTTTAGATCTACCTAAAACACCAATATTTAATAGTATTGTTACTCCAGACTGGAGATTACCATTGAATGCATCAAGTATGTAATAAAACACAGCTATGGTGCAGGACAAACTATGGCATAAAAATAAGATTTTAAAATGGTACACAGATTTACATGACCTACCAAAACAATTACTGTTTACCTCTAAACACAATTACACATTTTTGTTATAAATTTTTATCCAATATTCATCACTTTATTATTGTATTTTAGTTTTGGATAACTTATGTAACCTTTTCGAAACACAAATAAAAAAACTGATTGATTAAAATAATGTGTATGTAAACTATATTTGTAAATCAGATTGTACAAATAATATAACACTATATGAAAGTCTTATTACGAGTATGAGTACTCGCCTTTTTGCTAAGTCTAAGTCGAGACTCAGACTTCAAAAAAAATAGCTTTGAAGATTATATAAAATAAGGTGCAATTCTCTTAGAATATATTTGTATAAGGACAATGTCACATAGCTGCAATATGCAAATCATATATGTTTTGGCTGTTGTATTTTCTTAATAAACAGAAGCAGCAGTTTTCAAAAGCATTGATTTAACACCAACAAGTGGTTGATGTGTCAGTAATCAATTTAATAATCAACTGTATTTATCACATTTTATTGGGATATAAGCGACTAAATTGAAAGATTCAACAAAAACTGTCAAAAAAATTACATTAAGTAACTTAACAACTTTAAGAATACAAATATAAACTTGTTGTGCACTGGAGGACATGTTATAGAAGCTAACATTTGAAAAATGCATAATGTAGTATAACAAAGTCTTTGACCTCATTCAATACCAATATAGTATAGTTTGGACTTTGCCCTGTAATGTTTATGTTATAGTGAACTGTGTGGCAGGGTTACTTTTATTTTTAAGGTAAAATGTTACACAAGTATACTTTTTGTTAATAATAAGTGTTATATTATCACATTCTGTAGTAAATACCGGCTGAAATTATCTATATTTAGAGTTTATTATATATTTAGATGGTAAACACCCATTAATACATTGTGGGAAAACATGTTTCTTCGGAATTGTTACAGATCAAAGATTTTAACAAAACTTATGAACTTGTACAAATAATATTTATGTGTAAACAAGTGGTAGCTCACTACGTAATGTTATATATAACGATATACTTCAGTATTTGTAAGAACATCGTATTAACTATAACATACTCACGATTAATTTAAAACAAAGGCGTAAAGAAATTAAAAACAATGTGTTTTTCAGCTCGCTCCTATATTATAAATTATTTAACCAGATACGTCGAATTTGCCAATCGATATTTACTTAGACCATTCATTCCAGTTTAATTCACTACACCACGTATGCAGCTTTGTAGAAACCGCACGTGGACAGCGCAGTCTGATCGAGAAAAATATATTTCTAAATGAATTCAATACATTACCTCAAATTAAGATCAATAAACGTAAAAAAGTGCGCGCTAATAATGCACTACGTAGACGTACGCACTTTCACAGATTGAGTGTTAAATTAATAACTATAGTTTTAGACAAAATTGTCTTCAGAACACTGAAAAAGCCGGCAATTCGTAAGGACCTCTAGCGTAACCGACTACGATAGCCGGTGAAACACGAATGACTGAGGGGTGAAGCGAAGAGGAGAAGACGTAAAATTGAACGGCTAGGAGGGGAATAAAGTAAAATGTTTCAAGCTAGAAAGAGAAAGAGGATAGAACAATGGGAATGAATGAACTTCGACAAATTACGAAACTGTACGCTGATTGGTTAAATACAAAACAATGTTGCCCTACACTAAAACAAAAATTGCCATTAACATAATAAAAATATTTAATATCTAAGTTATGTAAGTTGTTATTATTATGTTAGGATCTCATTTCATTCATTCTTTATATCAATATATGTATCAAGTATTTTCTGTCATTATAATGTAAGTTGTGGGGTGAAAATTTACTAATTTAATTTCAAATTATTCAAGTCATAAGTAAAAG
Organism: Megathymus violae; assembly: GCA_003671415.1. Classification (NCBI taxonomy): domain Eukaryota; kingdom Metazoa; phylum Arthropoda; class Insecta; order Lepidoptera; family Hesperiidae; genus Megathymus; species Megathymus violae. The sequence continues at coordinate 2,903,756 of PDGT01000015.1, read as the reverse complement.
TATATAAAAATATATACAACTTGAAATTTTAAAGCCCGGTATACAAAATGTTTTGTTTGCACATAGGTGTAGTCCGCGGCTTTTCCGCACCAAAGTAGTTTTTTAATTTATTTATCTATTTTTAAAAAATAATCTGCGATATATTCACAATTCTTTATGCATTGACTTTTATTTTTCTTTAAAAATCATTTAAATAAATGAAGAGGAATAATCTTAGCCTAGCTTTTAACACTGGCTCTAAAATGTTTTTTTTTCTTATTTGAGTGTAATTGTTAGAGCTTAGGCAAACTTAGGCAAAGTTAAGAAAGTAGTAGCGAAATTTTTTAATGGCTAAATTCGGCAAAAACTAATTAGTAGCATTTTAATATTTTCTTGCTTGGATTGGACCTGATTTTTCCAAAACGTTGAAAAATATGTTTCTAACCAGAAAGCCCAATTTCCAAACGAGTGAGTGAGTCAGTTCGACCATTTTTTTATATTTATAAATTTACTAAATACAGGGGATAATATAAGTGTTGGCAATACTTCGTCTTTACTAAGTCATTCATTCTTTGGGTAATATAAAGCATTTACTACACAGTTAAAATTCATAGGTGTTTATTTAAATAATTATCTTTGTTTTACACAACGAGAAACCATTTCTTTCCTTAATTGAAAGCATTTGTTACAGATCCATCAAATTTTCTAATAATTGATCGTTTCTCCTATCAACTATTTTAATGATTTAAGTATATAGCGTTCCTATAAAACAATAAAAAATGACAGTTTTGTTATATTTTATTGACGACTTTCTGTACTAAGCCTTATGTCAAATGTATGACTTTTCATTCTTTTAGAATCATTCGTTCGTGAATGTCTTCGTTGTGTTCATTTTGTTTTATTCGCGCCAGTCAAAAATTTTAGCGCGAATCTTGTAGACGAATATTTAAAGGAGCGATTTTTTCGATTAATATAGAGATTGCGCAAATTCTTTCGTAATGCGAAACTAACAGATTATATTTACTGAGGTGATATGTGCAGTCAGTGGTTTTTACGGATGTATTGGAAAGTAAAGTAAATAATTTAATTTTAATTTAACCTAGCTCGTTTAAGGATAAATAAGTTTGCAACATGAGTTTGAGTAGATTGAGGAGTATGGCTCGGTTGAATTTGGTGAAAGTGAGTCCGGTATGTATTGCGAAACTTTCGGCACCTTGTGTTCGGGAGGTGAGAACCAGCGGTACACATCGGGCAGTTGCTCAACAGAACAGCAAGCCGGACTGGAACCGAGCTGTGAGCGAAGCGGAGAAGATCGTGGGTTACCCGACGTCGTTTCTGAGCCTCCGATGGGTTTTGAGCGATGAAATTGCAAACGTAGCACTGCATCTTCGGAAACTTGTTGGCAGTAACCATCCATTGTTGAAGACTGCTAAGTAAGTAATAATAAAAAACTTAACACGTTCGGTTTTCGTATCTAAGCAGTTAGGAATCAAACAAAGAAAAAACACTACTTTAAAAGCATTTAGGAATCTTTACCGGTCAAAACCATGCAGATTATTTAGTCAATAACAGGTAAATAGGCGTATCAGCATGTGGAGAAATTCATTTTATGTCTGATAAAGGTTAATATCGCGAAGAAACCCGAAACCTGAATGATTTCTAGAAAGTTTTTCGTAATATTTTCAAACGTGCGAAGTCTACCAACTCGAGCTATGCCGCCCTGGTTCAGAAATCTCAATTCCTCTCATCTTTAAGGATAACCGAGCCTATGAATGAAGCAGAGATGGATTAAACAGTGGGGTACGTAATTTATGGTTCCATACGACAATACGTCCATAACAGCTGTTTTAAATTGTTTGTAATAAAGTTCGTATACGTTGTACGATTTTGGTCTAAGTACACAAGTACTGTCAAGGTTATTAGAAATTAATTAACTGTTTAATTGTCTTATTCACTCTAAAGTTCAGACTAGTTTTCGTTTCTAATTATTGTACTCATACTCATTGCGAAAATTTGTTTTATATGCTTCTATGGAAGTAGGCATTTATAGTTTTATTTATTTCACAAAATAAATATATTTTTCGCTAAAAGAAAAGAAATAAAATTTATATTTAAATAGCCTACAGATGAGCCTATCATCCACGGTAAGTGGGTGGTGATGGATCTCATGGTAAGTGGTGTCCGTCTTAAAACTCGTTGCCAGTCCAGACCGAAGAGGAGGTTTCATTTATAAGGCGGTACCACCACTATAGTCGGTGTACACCACTCTGGATGTATACCAACCGAATAAAATACGGTAATAGGTTGGCAGTCTCGATTATATTATGTAATTGATTCCGGAGAAAATGATTTTGTGATTTATTTTATCCTCGGTATTGTCATTCGACGTTTAAACATCCATCAATTTCAGATTACTTGAACGTATAATTGTAAATTTAATACAAATCAGAGGTTCTTAATCTTAATACAGTAAGATGAAACTACAGTCAATTGTTGAATATTCTTATGACCATCTTATATTAAAGGCAAGGCATCTTATATTAACTCATATGAAGCCAATAAGGAGAAGTTTGCTTTGCGGCAGACTAAGTTTGAACACTGTAGTTACCCTAGATAATCAACGCTGATGGCCCACCAAAGCGATTACTTTCGTTTCATTGTTTAAGCAGTTAAGTTATATCAGAGGCCTTTAGCCAACGTAAACGCTTTTTATTTGGGTTTGCGACACATCCTTCCAGCAATCAGCTCTGAGGTATCGTGACAGAGAATGCAATAAAGTCAATGTACGGCGAGAGAATCATACCTTATTGTCGAAGTCAGGATATAGATTTATATACTCATAGTATACACTATTTAACTGCGATATGTATTAAAAGTCAGAAAATTATATCTTTTAAAAAGTTTAATAATAAAATAGACAGCTCCATCACATTCAAGGTATACCAAATATGTTAAAAAGAGACGAGTTACGAGGACTCGTTTTCTTGGAAAACAAAAAAAAAAGTGTTACGTACTATAGATTTCATAAACTTTTAGTCAAAAATGTTGCTCCTAAGCTACATCAGGGCCGATATCGTTTTCATATTATGTACATTAAAAAAAAACATTACATTAGTAATCCAGCCAACGGTAACTTATGAATGATATGAGCCAACGCGATGGCGTGAGTTTGGAGCTTGTCATATGTAAGTATAGATTCTTGTGGATATCATAAATATAGCAGGATTTCTAAATACTTACTCGTAACTAGAGATACAATGCACTTAGTTACATAGAATTCAGAAATATGAACAGACTGACATACTAATAGCACATAAAGTTACCAGTCGTATATTGAATTTAAACATTTTTTCCCAATTAGTTTGTTTGAGATGAACATTCCTAGTTCATTAACAGCGATGGGCCATTGATTACCACCATATTTACATCGAATATAGAGGTTAATCGAAATCTCTTGAACTACTCTCAAAGGTGTACAGCGGTTTCGACACTGCGATTGATTTACATGGGCTAAACGCTTCACGGATTTTAAAAGGTTGTTAATTTGTTATTTAAGTTTGTTAGCTACGTTCTGGCTCAAAAGTGAAGTTATAAAGCAGTGTGTGTCCATTACTACATTTAATTATTTTATAATTGGGTACATTGTTTTTTCAACTTTAATGAAATTAAAGCTCGCATATCACACTCACGGACTAAGGATTTACTGTGTTGCCATTGGTCAACACTAATGAGACATCACGAACAGCCACCACACGAGAAGAAACATTAGAACTTTAGAAACCTGCCGTGAATCGATCCGGGACTCGTTGTCAATGTTATTATTATGAATTGAAAAGCAATATTTCATCAATAATTTTATTCGGTGGGCAATCTGAAATCCTAAAAACTGTACAAGATTTTTTACTTAGAGACATAATATGTCAGGCGCATCTCTAATAAACCAATAAATATAAAAAGTTGCAAGCGAAACGAAATCATTTCACCGCGTTTGTATATTTTTTACGGACATGTTACCAACGGACATGGCAGCTCGCTTACCACGCAATGTTACGTAGTTGCATGCTTCGTGCAATGTTTTAATTGACCATTAGACAAGGCTGTTTGGACAAAAACTGCGATACACAATCAGTAGCCAACAATTATTTCTTAACATTCGTGTTTCATGACATCGGTAAGCCTTGCCTTGAGGCCCACGAGATGGTTAGTTATAGATGTTGGATCTCTTATATTCGACGTCGTTTCTTATAATTATTTTTAATAGAACGACGAATTTATAATTAGTTTGGAGCACATACCTACTTGTTGAAATTGATTTCTCGTAGATCTCTAAATATGACATAATTTTCTTCTATTTTTTTCTCTCCATGAGCGATACTGCACACCTTTGGCGCCGAACCCATTTAGTGGGTGTAAATGTTATGAAAACATAGAGTCAGCTAGTCAAAACAATTAAAATACTATGTTTTGTTGATGTGTATCGGTAATTATCGATGATATTATATTATTATATCTATCATAAATTTTAATTCCATATAAAAGATTCATAAATCTTGTTGCCATTCGCAAGTATTCCATTTAAATCCTTCAAGTAAAAAATAATAACTAAGTTCGTAACAGACTGCTCATTATGAAAATTAATTGTTACCTTTGAAAATCAATAATAATCTTTATAGTTTTATGTAATCAGTGCCAACATTCTAGGTATCGTTAATTTTTTATTTGAAACATCCATGAATGTTGTCACTTCACTGCTTTAAACTAGTCATATTCATTTGAAACTAGTAAACCGGCCTCGCTTCGCTTCAGAAAAAGTACACCTTACGCTTAGAAATAACACCTGCATTGTTTTAGAACTGAGTTTTTCTTGTTCTATGAATTAGTAATATACTAATTTATTACCTTTTTATTAATGGACGGATTGCAATGAAACATTAAATATTAAGTGTTCCTTACTGCAATACATTAGTGAAAACCATAACGAAATCGGTTAAGCCGTTTCTGAGATTAGCGCGCACAAACGCACAAACAAACAGGAAAAAAATCTACCATTGTTTCGAATTCTATTGTATTAATAAAGTCCCATAATAATATTTTTTCTCATATATCCTTCATGTACAGAAAGTGATCAGATACAATTTTATTATATGTATAGATAAAAACAATGCTACAATATAATAGTTATATTAATTATATTATATTTAAATTTACAATATGTGACTTATGTTAACCCAGATGGATTATTATTATAATTTTATACAGATCTAAAGTTCTAAAGACTAATTAGTCAACTTAGTCTTGTGTTTGGTGTAAAATGTCTTTTTTTAAGTAACAATATCAGAGTATTTTTTAACATACATAATATCATACGAAATTTATTGTGACGCAATAATTAATAAGTTGTTTTTTAAAAACAAGATCACTATGGACTATTGTGCACTGGGAATTGGTCCCCAGGCTGAGGCCTAGGCGAGGTTGTATGACGCGATTTGCTCTTTTATTTATATTACACATGCATAATTATATGAAATCAATGTTGTCACGAGAACGGTTTTAGCGATTCCTGAGAAAAAATACTTTGATTGGTAGATAAAAATTAATTCTGTAATGCTTCAATTTCGTTAGACAACTCTGTAGTCCGGTTGTTAGTGACCTTGCCTTATCAAGCGAGGATTTCTTTGGACGGACCCAGACTTTTTCGCTGATAATCGGTTCTCAAAGCTAAAATTTATATAACAAAAATATTACTTTTCGGGACTTAGGTGTTTCTGATGACGAATTAATTAATATTTTAGCCACCAGCCGCAAAAGGCTGCTAGTGTGTGTGAGCGATTATTAATTTTATTTTACGCAGCCCCTTGAGTTAAAATCGCAAAACGTTAATAGAAATTTGTGTTGAACAGAAATCTAATCTACAATGGCAAGAACAACATGCAAGCGTGGGGTCTGATCGTGTTGCTGGTATCGAAAGCCGCCGGCCACAGCCCCGAGATCCCGGATATGGAGCAGGATAAGGCAGCCGGAGTGTTGCACAGGTATTCTTGTACACTTTCCTTCTCAGAGTAGTCTTGAATCTTTTCGTTAAATATTTAATGTCGCGTAATTTAAATCGACTGTGTAACTGAATCGCAGATTGTCTGGCTACATGCTTTGTATATAATATGTTCGTTGAGGTATAAAAACTGTGTGAGCTCTTTTAATAAGTCTATACGTATCAAACTAAAACGGTTACAAAACATTTTATGCCCTCACGGTGTTGGCCGCCGACTCCAGTTGTTACCGTTGGACAGTAAACTTTAGTACTGACGGAGGTCTTTGAGTAGCGTAACAACTTGTTACTCTTGGGTCGGTCATACGTTACATTATGCGCACCCGTGTTAGAGTGCCTACTGTCCAGGTCATTTGACTGTGAGTTGTAAGCTAGGTATTATTACAGCCAACGGGCGCTCGCGGAAGTGACGGAGATGATCCGTACGTCTCATCTGGTGCACAAGGGTCTGGTGAACATGAACCCGCGGCAGACGGGTTCCGGCGAGGCGGACGACATGCTGTTCGGCAACAAGATAGCGTTGCTCAGCGGCGATTATCTACTCGCGAACTCCTGTACCGAGCTCGCTAGCTTGCGGTGAGTAGTCACGCATACATTGACGTATACGTTACAACAATACTTTCTCTATTTGTTATAGTATCGTTGTAATTCATTTACAAAGTTATTGTTGTAATTAATTAACAAAATTATAATTTCCTTATAGTGCTTCTAATAAAATAATCTCCCCATTAATATATCCTTGATATTCTCATCTATAATATGAGTTGAAACATGCCAAGTTTCAACTGAAGTTGGTCTGCGGTTTTCGCGTTATACAGTTTGGGTACAGAGTGGCAGACATTTTCATATATACGGATTCGTTCCAAGTTTAGAATTAGTATAGATAACGACACGAAAAAAAATTTGTGATGTAAAGACATTATGAACCAAAATATAGAGTAAAACAAAGTCACTATAAGATAGAGTATCAAATAAACTATAATATTAAGTATCACAACGGCAAATTACCGTTAATTACCGAGTATAGACGATAGACGACAAGAACCTGGGGTCTATTACGCTGTTCATATTTAACTGTAATTATCTAGGACTTAAAGTAATCGGGTTATAAATTTCTTACTAACTTAAGTTACAAAATAATTTAGCGCTCGTTTCTGCTAAACACATTTAAATTGTGCTGTTTGAAACGAGTTAGTCAACCCTCAGTGACGTCATGTTAAGTGAAGAAAAATAAAAGTCACATTTGAGTCTATTTGACCGTAAGCCGTGTGTTTGGATAAAGTTAAAAACGGCCGACACTCGCCTCTTACCTGACGTAACACTAGGCCCCCGCCGCGCCGCGCCGGTACAGTTCACGGTGAACCGGAGTGCAATACCGGAATCTATGACCGATATATTGTATAGTTTATTGATTTATGTAACATTAGAAAACATATCAATAAATAAAATGTTGATGTCGTGTTTACATAACATTTTACGTTTCATTTACTTGGGTTACAACTGAGTAATGATAATTTTTGTTTATATATTGTTTTTAAATTTAATGAAAGTTGAAAGACGGAAACTATTTAATTGTTGTACATATACTTGACATCTAAAAATATGAAGATAATAAAATAATTAATGAATTCCAAATCCGACAACGTATCAGTGATACCTTTGGTCGTCCAAGGGTAACGGTGACCACTTACCATCAGGTGGCTCGGCCGATCGTTTTTTGGCTTGTTGGTTTGTTGTATGTATCAATTCTCGCAAATTGCAAATGAGTACACCCATTGAAATGGCTTATGACTGTCGGTAGAAATTTCGTTCTGACCATTTGCCGTAAACCGCATTAGGTTCACACGAATTCGCGTGCGTCACGGTTGTTTTGTTGGCCAATACGACGAGTCAATCACTAATGTTCTCGTCCCTTGCGTAATTTGCAAGCGATGGTCTTTGTTGAGTTCCTTCTCCATTAACGATTATCATTTTAATAAAATCTCCTTATTTAAATGAGCAAATATATAAAAAGAATAAACCAATGTGTTTGTTTCCCTGTAAATTCTAAAAAATCTTTACACACACACACATTATATATATATATTATATATATAAACGATTATGATTTTGTGTTTAGTTTAGGTTATGCTTTGTAAGTTCACAGATATATTTGTACCCATTTCCAATAAAACGCGATATTATGTTAAAAAAATATTTTTTATATTCTTCAATGTCTTAAACAGCCATATCGTAATAATTTGTGGTACTTGCATTATTGCCAATAGATGACAACGTACCGGTCCCTCAAAACTTTGTGAGATGTTCCTATAAGACATTATCACAATACGAATACATTCAATTAATTCAATGTAATCGTTTTTAATTAGACATGTTCTCTGAAAAAATACAACTTTATAATTTTTTTATAAAAGAAATCTCGCTCTCCTAGCGACTGTACTTAACTATCTAAGTAAAAGTAGATAAAAAATACTATGAAGTCAATTGTCAAAGTAAGTACTAAGTTTATGATTCATTTGCTTCTACAAATTCGTGCTAAAATCATAATTATTCCGTGTGTAAAAATTTCTAAAGTACCCATGAAATTAAATTCACTGAAATATCTAAATATTTCATTTCTAAAGTTCTTACAAAAAAGTTTTTTATTAAATTATTGGCTATGTATATTTAATTTTGCTTAAATATTATGTTTCATACGGTGTTCGAAGTATCTTTACACGTTTCTTCATTAGGTATCTACTCGATTTGTAATCCTGTTAGGGTGGGTAAAAACTTGCACTAACGCTCACTGGAGCAATGTATGTCACATTACACACAGCTTCGCTAATCGAACGCGGTACCTACATGCTAGCTGCAGTACAATAAGCCGCGTGATAGATTGTGCACGGTAGGTTGCAGCCTTCTGATATAATTATGTTGTACACAGGTCATTGTAGAGAGGAGTTTGATTAAATTCTAAGGCTTACTAACCACGTTTGATTAAATGAAGTATTTTAATCTGATATTAATCAAACAAAATATGGTTTGATTTGCCGTAACGGTGAGTTGAGTTCAGCAATTTCATATAGCAAAAAAAACTGCGCTGATATCATACATGAACTGCCTTATATGAGTTTCTCATACTATTTCCTCTATCAACCGTCATGGTGCATGGCGTGTCTCTTTCTTTGTTAACATTCCTCTCGTGCGGTCGGAGCGCTGTGTCTCATCATTTATTATTAGTACTGGCGAAGACTGGCATCACTTGGCTGGGTTGATGCCCCTGTCCGATTATGATGTGGGTACCTTCAACGCAACAATTAAAAGGCATTTATTTATACAGTTACTGCACTTAAATACACCGGTCTACATTTCCACTTATTAGCAGATGAAGTTAATGTCGAGCAGAAATTATATATGAAAAGCTTTAATGAAAAACTACAAACACAACACCCATTCTATTAATTACTCGTAAAAATAACGAAAGATGGGTAAACAGCAATAATGGAAACATAGCACCATTTTCAAATCGTAGACAAATCTAGAACTCTTATAGGAGTTAGGAGTAAGTATTACAATAAGGAATGTAGCACAGCTCAGGCCAGTGAAATCGCGATCTATCTGTAGGTACTACTTGCCTCAAGGGATAGACAGTGCAAAGTTATTATGGAAAGCTTTATACATGTAAACGCGTACTTGGTAAGTAAAAGCTAGATTCGAGTCACAGAGTTAGAAAGTAAAGATGAATAACAGAAAGATTGACGACCTCGTAGCCTCATTGCAGGTGGCACTGTCAGTCGAGCCGGAGTTCACAGTTCAGTCCCTGCATTTGTTTTTATCCTTAGTATAAAAACTAAAGAGTGCACACATCCGCGCTAAGATTCCTGAATATTCTTCTTGTATTCTGTATGTATGATGCGATAACAAAAACAATTTAAACACCCAAATCACATCACGCTACAATACAACAATCTCTTTGGTTGACAATCATACCAGCACGTGGCTGCGCTATTACGGTATATAGAGATCAAGCCACAAGTTCGTCCACACATATAATTTTGACATAAATATTTCCTTATTCCACACGGTCCATTGAACTGTAGTTACAATTACCAGGTATTTTTGGTTAAATTTTTAAAGAACTCTCCACTGCACCTATAGAAAATTTCACGCTTTTAAACCCATTTTCGAATTAATTTGTCCACTCCACCACACGTCGCTGCCAATGTGTCTTCTGGCGATAAGAACTGTATCTCTTTAGGCTGATCATATATATCAAGGGTGACCTGAAAGTTTAACCAAAATTAGCACCAACCGAAACAACCATAAAATCAAATAAAAAAAAAAACCAACACTGCATTTAATCTTGCGTACTCAAAAACTAGCGTTTGGCATTATTGCTATTTAACTTACGTAAAGGATTTCACACCAGACAGCCCGTCATAGTGAAAAAATTAGAAATCAGAATCTCTCTTGTGCCTCGAGAGGCTTTGTGCCGAATCGATGGATGTATTATCGAGATAATGCATCCATCGATTCAGTTTGATCTTTTCACTTAAAGGTGCTCGTGCAAACTTTCGTGAACGCTTTCCGAGTCGATAATGCAATATGGGTTTCAGTACATAAGATATTCAGCTGTCCATACCTAATTTGTCTATTCTTTTTATTAATTTTTTTCAGTGCTTGCAAGTTTCCTTCCGTAACAGCCATCATAGAGTGACAACTTCTTTATTTCTTTAATTTATCGTTTGTAATAAATTTGTTATGCTAGGGTTTACGGTTACCTTACAAAGGCCACTATCTATATTATTTGTAGTCTATAACATTTGATTCCGTTTTAGGTGACATTTAAACTTGTAAAAAAGCGATACAGGAAAATGTTTTCGATGCAATTCATGTTTGAAAGAAACACAATATTTCTTTTTAGTAAAATTTTATATCACTTCATTAAAAACTAAAATTTTTACTTAAAAATAATGGAATTTCTAAAATAAATGTATATTGGCCAGTCTCACATTTCGCAAAATGCATCACCTGGCGTTTATTTAGCATATAACACAGGAAACCCCGGAATATTGCGAGATTATTCTATGTAATTCTTGGCAATAATAAATTGCCAATCATTTTTTGTACCAACATTTAACCTGGAAAGATAGTTTTTGTTATCTGTGACTGTTGTTATAATATAAATATACTCAAATAAATACAATAAAAATACAAAAGACATACGCTGTTTCATCATTCCTTACGCTTAGAGGTTAGTTTTACTGTGTGACGACGGTATTTAATGGAAGGCGTTACGTCACATGAAGTGCCGATGTAAATGTGTATCTATATGAAATTATTACAAGGACTGAAGTTATATTTGTAGAAGTCTAGATAATTTACGTTATAAGTAATTGTTGATGATGTAATAGCCTCGCTAGAATGTCCGAAGGGTTTCATTTGTCGACCCCGTAGCCCAGTTGGTAGTGACCCTGCCTGCCGAGCGTCGGGTCCCGGGTTCGATTCCCGGCCGGGGCAGATATTTATGTGACAGATAAATGTTTGTTCTCGGGTCATGGGTGTTTGTGATGTGATAATTGTGTATGTCCATGCCACCCGCAACACAGGAAATCCTAGTGCGGGGGTGTGAGTGTGTAATCGTTTATTATTATTTAAAAAATAATAATAATAATAATAATTATATCACTCTTTACTATTTTGGATTCACTGGATTTAAGACTATCGTGTAGTGATGAGTTGAGACGCACATAGACATTCCCGACATATTTTTTACAACCTAAATGCTTGACCAAACAGCAGCTGGGTTATGTGATTAAAAAGTGGTCACCGTTTCTTATGGAAATTATCTGCATTAAGGGACTTGCAATGCAACGTCGATCCCATAGAACTATTTACAGCATTTTTTTCCTCTGGAAATACCCCAAAAGGAAGTTCATTATAGAGTTAGGTTGCGGCAAAAATTATCGTACAAATTGAAACAAATCAAACGTCATTCCTCAAGGGGGAAGTTTTAGAATATCGTTCCTTCTTAATAAAACCCACCCGGTGTATCCAGTTCCTGAATCTCGTGTGATCACAAAAGTGTGATCTAACGTAGTCTGTAGTCCGAAGAAATAGAAATCGATTTGAGATACTTCCAATAAGTGGTCTCATCTGATACTGGGGATTATTGGCGCTTTTTGTAGTGATTCCGCAGTATCGGACTCATGTAACAATGTCATAAAACATGACATTGTACCAACGGCAATATTCCAAAAGTTATAAATAAAAGTCTTTAGGAAGCATTGTTAAAATAATGCAAAAGAAAAATTGCTTCTTATGCATCAGTCCCATAATTTGCAGTGTCGGGGAAGTACCCGATGGTTGTTAACCTTGTATGAAGTGTCCATCGCAAATGAAACGTGCCCAACTAAAAGATTTATAAATAGCTTTTAATTGTAAGAGTTTTTCCCCCAATTACTTTTACGAGTGTATCGTTGGAATTTTTATGCATAAAGGACCAGGATTGCGTGCCAGACCTTATAAACGCGCTTTTGTGTCACTCAGCTCATCTGTAATGTCCTTTGTTTAATAATATGGCAGACTTAAAAAACAGGAGTTCGTGATATGTTTTGACAATTTTATCGTTGGTACACTTCAGCGAGGTAGACTGAATTTTTTTGACAAGCAGACAATTGTTGTGCGGAGCGCCAAAATTATTAACCGAAAAATAATCACTCAATTCCACTCCGCCGCTTCGGAAACTACTCACTAGTGAAACGCCTCGGCATTGCTTCGGAAAATTAACATATTACTTTTACAAAATACGATATAATTGTCATTAATTTTTATTAGTACATTTAATTTTATGTCTACAACAGTTTTTCGTTTTGGGGATCGGTTCGTGGTCATTTATTGTAAAAGTTGCAGAAACGATGTCAGAACTATTAATAGAATTTCTGTACGAACTTTTAATTCCTACTCTACCGGAACTCTATGGACCTGCCATTTCTACTATGAAAAGTACGAGTATAGTCAATGACTATAAGTTTCAAATTTGCCAGGAAGCATCTAAAACTGTTCTGTAGTTTAAGGGTTATACTATAGTGCACAGACAGACAGCCAGACAGACAAATATTAAAAAAAAATATTCTAGCGTACATATCACTAACAATGTATATGACAATAAAACTTATAAAAAAAAGTTATGCAGAGATGTATAGGTCACGTTACAGTATTATTAGTACTGCCAGACCTGCGTGTTTCGGTGCAGCAATGTCGAAGAAGTTCAGTTACATACACATGTACAGGAGAATTTTATGTATAAAAGTAGATAATATAATATATATTTCTATGCTATTAAGTTTTAGCTAGGATAACTAATTACTGAAAATATGAAAACAACCAACGGAAAGGCAGTCTAGACTTAAACTAAGTGGATTGCAGGTAACTTCCCTGCTGTTGATCCATAAAAACATTTATATATTTATTTCATTATTAATATAATATTATTACAGTTTTTGTCAAATTGGTCATCTTTATTTTAGCTAATTATCGATAAACAGTGATAGTCAATGTATTTTTTCATAGAGAGAACTCTTCGCTTCGTATTCAAAAACTAAATGACTTGCGGGCTTCTTTTTTCTCCCTCTTACGGAAGGAGGATGGTGAATGCTACATGCATACCAGCGTAGCCGGTTACGCTGGTTATGTAGGACTCTTACCCACTAAACACCGACCTGCGATGGCTTTGGTCGTGCGGCCTCTAAGCCTTCATCGGATGCGACCCTTCTTTAGGGAGAGAAGGGTGCTAGCGGCACTCCCGAGGGAGCGTCTGCTTAGAAGTTAACACTGAAGGTGTTGTCGGATGGGGAGATTATGTATAATATTAAGGATGCCAATAATTGTTGCGATTAGAGCTTTCGACTGTGGGCTGCCAATCGGCATTCCAAGTCAGGACTCACGGGCCGCCTCGTTCTCTGTTTATATCATGTCTTCGGGATTTTCCAGAAATCTCTACGCGTTTCTCGTCAATTCAACGTTTCTTACAAAGCAATACGAGACATCTACGGTCACAGGTAATAAAGATTGGTGTATGTGAATTTCGGCTTTGTGTACAAAGCATAAGGTCCAGAGTCGCCTATTATACTCGAAGTATTTGATATAAGTACGTCGATTTCGTTGGCACCTCTGTTGTCCCGGATTTATCGTTTTTGTCGAATCTTCGCGAGTCTTTGTAACAATACTACCGGTCAGTAACTGAAAAATAAAAAAGGTCTGCGACACGACGAACCTATAATATACTGGTAGTTTGTTTAGTACTTACCTACTTATCGACTTTTGTACGTTTTCTCTCCGCAGTACCGTAACAGCAGTGCGCTTCTCGTATGGTAATCATTTGAATGTGGAAAGTTCATTACGTACGTATGTATTATAACGCAATTGTATCGTAAATCAAATCTTCAAGAACGTGAATATATTTAAATGATAATATTTCGTGTTTTCGCCGTTTTATATCTACGTTCAATTGGATCTTGTCTTACTTACAGTCAGCTAAATAATAGGAGAATGTTATATTTATATTTTTTAAGATGTTTCTTAACTAACTTCAAATATTGTCTGGTGGAGAATGTCGATAGACATCATGTCGGCTTATTGCAAAAATAAAATGTAAATAACATAGGATAAAAATTAAGTGTTGGACTGAGTTGGAATGTTATAACTATCAGGTTATTAATTGCCAACCGTAAATTATGTTCGAAAATAACATAACGGTATGCCTTTATAGAGAATAATTGCACGTGAAGTTTACGAACCCTTAGGAATGTGTATGTAAACAGAATCAAATGACTTTTGTAAGTTCAATTAAAGGTTGACTCAAATTAAAGTTAAAGTTTTAATCGTGTTTAAAGTATCTCAATCCATAAAGATAAGGTTAGGTATTACTCGTAACTAAAGGCAGAACGGATACCTAAGTGTGGCGAGAATTTTAGAACCAGGTGCTATACGAGCTGTTAAATGTAGACATAAATATTAAAAAATATATGTATAAAATATAAAGTAGTATTTGAATATCATCACAGTTCATTGATTCTGTATATTAGTAATATTTACCAAAATATGTGTGCGTACCTGTTGCTGTTTGATAGAGTTGGTCGATTGGCCGATAATCTAGTTACTTAATATCTTGTACGCCGCACGATCGAACACTTACTCTCAAACGAAAGAATTGAATGACGAATAGTACCGTTGAACGGTTAGTTCTTACATCTTATTGCTTGGACGGAATGTATCCGTTAAGGTATTATTATTGATAACATTAAAAATATTGAATAATAATTTAGTGGGCCCTGGAACTTCATAACACCTATGTCGTTTAGTTTGAGTTTTTATAAGAATCAAACAATTTTAATACCTGTAACATATCCTAAGCCTTGTAACCCTTCACCTACACCGTACTCCCTACAGTGTAAAGTTTTGATTCTATAAATTATTGTACTCAGTAAAAGCAAGTAATTTATCTGCAAATATAAAAAAAAATTACAATCACAACAAAATTACAACACGAAAAATAAATTACAATCGTGTATCCCACTCGGGCTTATAGTCTTTCTAGAGATATTCATAAAGATCTGTTCTTAACAGAGCAGACAGAAGTTCATTCAACTATTTTGTAAACTTCAGTTAATACCATATTAGAGATATCAACTTCCGTTCGATGAGCACGGCAGCCTAGAGTAATCAATCTCTGAGAGTCGGAGACCGGTTCGCACACGATTACGTCAGAGATCGTTCATCATCCCACCTGTTAGAGTTGCTGTGGACTGACAAACTCTGAAAAGGAGTAATGTGATGTCTTCGAGCCATCGAAGCACCACGTATGGTAAGTTACGATACGATAAGATCATAAGTGTTCC
Organism: Megathymus violae; assembly: GCA_003671415.1. NCBI lineage: Eukaryota > Metazoa > Arthropoda > Insecta > Lepidoptera > Hesperiidae > Megathymus > Megathymus violae. Next base: position 2,887,850 of record PDGT01000015.1, on the reverse strand, counting down.
ATAATAAAATGTTGTATATTATGAGCCGCAGTAATGTACATTAACTAATTTTCTTTAAACATGTACTCATTACTAAGTAAATTGTTTAAACGAGAGAAGTTAAGCGAATTTATATAAAACTTCGTCAAGCAACAGATGTCAATATTTGCGTGGGAAAGTTGTGTGTTGTGTGTAAAATCGAGACCCGTGGTAAGGCGTGCCTGTTCACTGGAGCGGTGTGCTCCATCTAGTTACAGCGGCGATTCTTTCTTCATTCAGTTGCTCCCCGTGTCCAAGTTGGAGGAACGTACTCAAAGAGAGATGACATTAAGGTTTCTTTGACAAGAAACCTTAAATGTATTTTAGATTTTAATACTAAATAAGAATTTGGAATGTGGAGTTTTTTTACTCACCGCCCCACGTGTTTATAATTATATGATTTTAAATATAATTAACATACGTTTATGTTTGTGCTACTCAAACGACACTGCATAATATTAAGTATAATATAATGATCACTTGGTTCGGTGAAGAGAAACATCGTGAGGACATCTTTGTATCTCAGGCTCTCCATAACGCTCCCAAACCTAATCTCAGCAGTGGGACAGATATGGGTATTGAGGGCACTTGTATCACCGTGCAGGTATTTCGACGCGCGGTGTCAACTCCCTCAGAACTCCGTTATTTATCGACCGTTTGGAAAATGACATTTTTGTTTAAGAGCACATACTTCCTGTTTGATTTCGCTTAAGTTTGAAGAAAATATACCACGTCTAAGGGTGAAAAACATGAGTGTAAAACCAAGAAATTTATCATCTTCAAAGTGATATGTCGGTTTTATTTTGTTAAAATATTTACTTGTTTCGTCAGTCTTGGGACTTCTGTCTACTGGTTGACTTCCACTACTGTACATCGATCTGTCTAGTCGTATGTGTTCCCATTTAAGGACCATGTTATCGTTTTCGTTCCATTCTGATCGGTCATGAGCCTATTCTGAATATCAATGTAGTTTTTCAGATAATAATGTTATTAAATAAAGTGCTCATAATCCTATTGCTCGTGTTATATAAAGTAGCCGACCAAGTTAAGCAAATTTGGGCGCGGTCGTTGGTGGAATGGATGAAAGGTAATGGCTGAGTTTCTTGTCTATGGTTCGGAGGATAAACCGTTGCTTCCAGTTATTAACGTTAGATAGCAGTCTTTAAGCCATGTCACGGGTTTGCAAGTGGCATAAAATATTTCGTCAATTGGGTTAGCCTTTATCCCTTCCAATCATTCTGCACTAGAGCCGCATGATGATATACTTTTGATCTTCAAAATTTCGAGGAGCGACCCTTCTACTACGCCCATTACGTATTTGGCCTTTTTTTTTGTTGACGAGGGGGAAACCTTTAAAAGGTCCCCGGTGCCGTGGGAGCGACGCCGGGTCATGTGGGTTTTTTACCGCACTAAAACCCCCCCGGTAGCCTTCCTTGGCGCTATGATAGGACTCCGGGATCTCCATCGGAACATGACCGGAGTCTTATAAGCGCGTATCCCGTCGGGCTCTACTCAGGGGTCGTTGGCAGGACGGTTCAGGCTCCCACCCTAGCCGCCCACGACCCCGGAAGCCCCCTTTTAGTCGCCTCTGACGACGGCAGGGGATACCGTAGCCCTATTCTGGTCCCGGGCTAACGTATTATGGCCTATCTAATGCTAAAAAAGCCCCGTAGGCTATGGACATCCATACCACCAGCTGCCGTAATTAGCGCGTTATCAGTAGTACTATAAGACAAATTAGTGAAGGCTCTCGCTCTCACTTGTAACTTATTTCAACTTTTATCATCATGTCAAATGGTATTGAAGTATAGCTGTGAAATTTGTCATTTTGATATCTGTGGAAATTTCGTTCTTGTTGCTGTTTTGGGAGGCGTGACGTCGTATCCTATGCCATACCATATCGAGCTTTTCCGTTAACACTGTATTGGTTCCAGATAAATACAATAGTTTAATTTAATTATGTCTTTGGGTTTTCTCTATCGATATTACAATGATGACTGCTTTGTGCAATTGTTGGACATGGTGCAACATCAAACTTCTATCATCGAAACCACGCGCCGAAGAATAGAAATGTACCCACATCGGCTGTATTTGTGGCAATCTTCCACAATCCGATTCTTGCTATCTTTTTGCCGCGCACCTACAAATTGTGGAACGAGCTTCTTTCTAAGTCATTTGCGTAGCGCTATGATACGCAGTTCATCAAGGTACAAAAAAGCACTTCCCCAGGGCCGGCGTTGCAATGGTGAATCCGCCGGTGTTACCTATGTTCATATGAGTCAGCGGCCACTTACCGTCACGTGACCCATCTGCCGTTCAGAATATTAAACAATAAATTTCTATAAGATACAAATACATCTAAAATATCGTACTTATCAAGTCGTTTATTGGTCTGTAATTTTGTTTAACAGTAATCAAGAGTTAGTGGAGCTGATGTCTTCAGCGGTGCGTGATCTTGCAGAGGCGGAGTTCCTGGGAGAGAGGGACGAGCAAAACAATCCGCTGCCTTCCAAGCCCTTACCCGAAGACCAGCGGGAGCCGGCTGAAGGTATATCGACACTGATATCACAGACTGTTCATTTTATTTTTATTTTATGGAATCGAATAAGTTAAAATTTTATGATATACTTTTGTGCTACAATCATACCTGATACCAAGACGAATGCGATGTCGTTTTGAGTGGTAAACACACTAACTATTGTCATGAAGAGACCATTTATAATCGGCCACAAACAAATTATGTATTTTGCCAGGCATTGAACGTTCTCTGGATCCCATTTTTGGCCACAATTACCCTAGGAAAAGCACTTATATGCCCTACATTCATACAGACGGGTACATAGCAATCGCTGAACACCCACAAAAATAAAAGGATTTCCCACCTCTTCTTGTTGGTGCACGGACTGCATTGATGTTTGTAGTCAACCTTGAACAAAACTGGCTTCAGTCCTATTTGAATTCGGCCACAGATGTATTGCTACTGCAAAATAGGGTCAAAATAAAATCATTCTCCCCGAAACACAAAGTTGCTGCCACACTGACGATAGAACTAGCAAATGTAGATGTGGTAATTAGCATCGAGTACTTATTTAAGACACAGGAACAACTAAGACCAGATAACTGACATTCGGCTGTGAAAGGGGGATCTTGTAAATGAGCACACGGGGTACGCTTTTAATAAAGCGCCATCTCACTATAGATATAGCCTCGTATACAAACGAGTCAATCTTGTTCGAGTTATGAGTTAATGAGTTGTGATGTCTCCGTTTACTTTTAGGGGTAAATAAGTTTCGCTCGATTAGGCATATTTGCATAAGAGTTAATGAGGTCGCGCTAGATCCGTCATCCGCTTGTCGTCTGGCCGTGTCGGTATTCTCGTTTGGCGAACTTGCTTCCATTAACATCGTACGGTACGCCTATTACCTACACAACACTGTCATTGTTTTTCATTCTTGATGAATGTGTTTTCTTTTTGAATTAAAGTAACAATTTTACCATTGGTAACAGTATATCAAATATTTATTTCCCGATTTATGAATGATTTATTTGTTTATGGTGTGATGAGAAGTGACGCAAACGTTTTTTTATTACATACTTAATTTAGTGTTACCGTTCACATTGGTTTTTACCATCTCCCCCATCCCCCTGTAAACATGGCGATGGATTATTGAGAATATTGCAATAAAGAAAAGATTACGTTAAATTATGTTTTTGTTATATTTTTTTATCGTTGTCAGTAAGTCTTTTGAGGCTATCTATTGACCTTTGTGAATCGATCAATCTAAACGATGGCTTTATAGAATCAGCGACTCGTACACATGAAATATCTCTAGGTTGCTATGCTGATTTGCGAGACCCGGTCTCCACACTCCGCCGGGTAGAAATGCGTCCTTGTATTTAATATAATTAAGTGCATTATTCGGAGCTCGCACGTCCGCGTGTATTGTAATTCTGTATTGTTAGGCAGTAAGGAACCGTGGTCGGTGCTATGGACTGAATACAAGACCGCGGATGTGTCTTGAATACGAATACGCGATGACGCTCTGGTATTTGTAGGAGTGGTCTCAACTTACCCTCAATATGAGTATCAAGATGTGTACCATAGACACAATGCCGTCCTTAGAATTTTATGTTTGCTTTTCCAGAATTCCCATAATTATTCGTCGGTATGTCCTCGCTAGAAATTGCGAGTTCTTGTCAGAATAATATTGATTATATCAAATACAATTCTAATAGAATGGGTAATTCCATTCAGATAGTACTATATTTTAGCATTGAAAACTGTTAAATATAACTTTATTTGTTCTACTTCTTAAACATGGAACGTTCTTTAGGTTTTCCGATCGCAAGCTTTGAGCAATTGCCAGCTTGCAATACATAACCAGCTAACTACTCTTACCAAAAATAATAAACCATAATAAGAGAGACAATTATTAAAACAATTCTACGCTTGCATGAGTCGTGTCTGGTCAAGAGAGAGTGACCCACTCTGAAGCAGGTTTGTGCCGCAAAGAATTCGTGACAAGTCCGTACTTTGTCGATCCAAAAGGACCCGGTGACGTCGCGTACACCGGACTGCCCTTAAACATCGACTTGTTCGCCAAACTGACTATTAGGGTTGCCAACATTGTTGTATTCATATTTAATAATAAACGGATACATTCGTACGACAGCCATTACCAAGTAACGAGACCTGAATACTAATAATTTTATCAGTGATATAAATCAATGCCTGTCCGGCCGGGAATCGAGCAGCTTTTGCAAACTAGGCTATTTAACAAAAAACTATTTTAATGAAGGTTTCAATAAATCATGTATACCCAAATATGTTAATTAAACTATCAAATCATCCAGTACAATTCTAGAAGTGACTATTCTGAGGGATTGCATATTGTCATTTTATTTAGTTTTCAATTTTTTTTAGTTTTATGGATACCATTATTTCAAGTGACAAGTGATGGTACCACCGTCGCTGTGACTCAACACTCGGCAATTTGTTTTACAACAGAGGCTAACTATACGATAGGGGCCATGGCAGGCGTCACTAGTGCTTCGCTGTTAGGAATTGTTACATGACCCGTTTGTAACAATTTGTTAAGACAGTACATTTTTATGGAATCGTTACTCTGCTCGAATTCTCCAATTATCCGTCAGTGAAGATGTTTATCCACGATGCCAGCAGTGCTGTCCTCACCGACATGTATTATATATTATATGCGGAATATTATATTAACTAAATACTAACATGTAATACAGTTCAGTTCGTGAAGTACGGATAGCATCTACAACCTAAAAACGACTTACATGAAATTGAAATGTGATGTTGCTATTAGTACGACTGAAGATCCAGTTCTCACGTTACTAATTTACTTGTAGTAAAAAGAAAATTAACAGCAAGCGGCAACCCTATTTTGAGTGTGCCCGTTTATGTATTTGTCTGTTGAATTGTTTTAACCATTAACCGTTAAAATAGTAAATAGAAAGTAGATATGTACACGCGTAGTGTATGTATGTCGCAACTGGTGTTGTATGCCGCGTCTAACTTAATATTACCGGTCTCTTCTATACCACAGTTGATACTAATGAATATTTCTTACCAATACCAATGAATATGAAGTTTGCCAATAGAAGAACACATGCACAAAAGTTACAATATAAGGGATTAATAACGGACTCAATTTATATGTAAGGCATTGTTTAGAGAACAGCTATTTAACTATAATAAATATTAGTAATAGTAAACAAAAATAATCTGTCTGATGATATGATGTGATCTAAAGTAGTCTTAGGAACCCCTAGGATTATGAGAACTGTGCTCGATGATAAAAGAACAAATCAATAATATTTAGTAATAACGTCTTACGCTTACTTAAGTCGATGTACTAACAACATTTAATAATTCACTTGCTATGTTAATTATGAGATCAGCTCGTTGTGACTAGAATATTAAATTGTCATCATCCGTCAGAACGATACTTTGTAACTTGTGTATTGCACTTTGTACCATAAGTGTACGATACGTTTGCTGCAAGTGTTACAAATATAGCAGCGTAACGCTTTCGACGAATACGTCTCGAAGGACCACCGTGCGGGGTGAGACGCGGTCCCAGATTTTAAACAAGGCTCTGGGATTAATGTTGAGGGCAAGAAAACTTCATGTGTATAATAAAAATAAATTGACCTATATTGTTAACTTACTCTATACGATCGTATTGACTAAAACAAAGTTAAAACGATAGAGGGTTTAATCCGACCTCACAAGTGTCCATATAATTGAAAATTTTTACACTGTGCTTAAATCTTAACCAAACATATAGTACGGGTAAATTGTCACATCGCACATCAGTCCTAGCTTATTTTTTTTTAAGTGAACAGCCGAAAGAACAGACGCGCCACCTGATGGTATGTGATCACCGTTGCCCATGGACATGAGAACACCAAACAACGAAGAAAGGCAGTATTGACTCAAGTCCCCCAGCCGGATCAAGAGTCGTTTGACGGCTGACTCAAGCAGGAGTGCAGTAGCTAGCCAGGCTGGCCTCACAGGAAATTAACAATAACAGTAATAATATTAATAACAATCCTTGCAGTTGCTGGAATGTGTTAACTAGTTGAACGATTTCGCCTTTAGTTTGTATAGAATTATACTTATTATTTTTAGGTAATTTTCTATTGAAGTAAATGTGAGTAATGTTTTTGGTGTACATAAATAACTTTGCGCAACGGTGAAGTTGAGAGGGACAAAATAACAAAGGGTTTTATTAGTAATATTAGAAACTAACTTGAAAGCCCCACTAGGATTCCAGCAAAAATGTCAATATTTGGAACTTCAGTCTCTATGAAACGTGATATAGCTAACGTCCTTCCTTTTGGTATTGCCAAATAATTCCTGAAAGAAAGAGGTAGCGGGAAAAATCGATGGTCACTTTGGAGGGAATAGTTTCCGTGATGTGGATTTTGCCTCAAACATGTTGTTAGCTATTAACATCCTTCCTTTTGGTATTGCCAAATAATTCCTGAAAGGAAGACGTAGCGGGAAAAATCGATGGACACTTTGGAGGGAATAGTTTCCGTGATGTGGATTTTGCCCAGTTACACCAACGCCAACCAACTCCAAAACCATAGAACGCCTTCTCAGTGCCTACTATCCTGTCACTCGTTTCTTACTGATTATCCCAATCGTCTCTACGATCTCCATCATCTGATTACTATTCAAATATTCTGTCTGAAGCTGACAGAACTACGCCCTCGTGTTGCAATCCGATTGCGTGTCGTCGCACGCTGATCAGTGTTGAGCTATTGACGACGGTGGTTCCAGAGTGGGAGTGCGTGCTGTCGCCGCTGCCGATGCGCGGCGTGGCGGGCAGTGCGCGCCGCGAGTGGGTCGCGCGGCACGTGCTGGCCGCGGGCGCGTTACTCGGGAAGAGCTGCTCCGCCGCCCTGAAGCTCGCCGGACACAAGCCCGCGCTTCAGACACAGGTCAGACGGCCAGGGAAGCCGCAACTGCCGACAATCTTGTTGTAGGAGATCGACTTATATTTGATATTAGGCTTCTAACGCTATGTATGTTTTTTGGAAGGTTACACAACCCTATCTGAAGGCGGATAAAGCAGACTTTTATAAAGGCATTGTACGAATTTATGAATTGTTTTTAATATTACAAGGCCTCCTGGTATGGGCACATGCATGTATTAACTAAAGCAGATAAATCTTTTCACCTCTCATACTAAGATACTAAACGACTTAAATTTTGTTTTTGCTTCACGAGATTAAACAGAACGTACATTTTATGTAGTTTTATTATGTGTATGTAATAACTATAAGGAATCAAATTTTAACATTAAACTGTTTATTCATATCCCTAATATGGTTACAAAAAATATGGACAACTTTGACGCATTTTTGTAGAGTCACTTTGGACCGCACTGGTCTACACTGTTCTAGTGTGTGAGTACCACTAGGGCAGTATCGAACTGTGTGTCGCGTCCCGTTTTCCAGGGCTACCTGTTCGGGTGTCACCTGGCGCTGGCGTGGCAGGCGTTCCTCGACCTGGAGGCGTTCTCCGGGCCCGAGCCGGCCAGCTTCTCGCTGGTGGGCGCTCCGCTCGCGTTCACGCTGGAGGCGCGCCCCGACCTGTACCGGTACATCGAGGCGGGCCGCCGGAGCGTGCATGACGTCGACTACCACGCAGTGAGTTGTCTTATTGACGTACCGTGTACGTCGCACTCGGTAAATCCACCGTGAACAAGCTAGCTACTTTAAGCTCAATTCCAGAATAAGTGCGTGTAATTTTTTGCTTCTATGACCGTTTCGCAACGATGCTTGAACGATAAGAGGAAAAAGCGGTGAAAAAATCTTCTCAGCATCTAATTAAACTAACATAATATCTCAACTACAATGTTAGTTACGTGCGTGAAATCGGTTGCGCCATTGTTGTCCACGTCATTGTCATCGTGTTGTTGGCGTCCGTGTGATTTATATGTCCATATTAAAATTAACTACAGGTGAATCACATGTCAGCTGGGAAGCTTTATTGTGAAAACGAACATCGAGCCCCATAAAAGAATTTTGCAGGCGTTTATGATATAAACAAATTATGTCTATTCAAGCTTCAAGCGCTGAAGCACCAGAAAAAATGAGAGAATCTTTTAGCAATCGATCCGTATAATCTTCTATATCTGCGTTAGTTACCGCTTGACGACCTTGGCGAATCGTGTATTAATATTTTAGACATATTGGTGTATAAAGAGCTGTATCCATTGGGTAGTTTAATCCAATCTCCTGTTGTCTTGGAGCACATTGCTGAACAACCGACAAAGCTTTGGTGAGAGATTCACATTTACCTGTTTTCATTTCAATGTTACTCATATACAGATAGATACATATACAGAAGATAGAGTTGCTTATCTGCCTGGTCTGCCACCGTCCTTACATCAACGGTAAAGTTGGCTGCTGCGATCATCAGGTAGTCCTTTTGCTCTTATGTCGGTTATCAAGATAAAAAAGATATTCATTTTAAAAAGATATCCTATGTAGCATCTTTTAATATATAATTTTATATATTTGTAAAGATTATCTTAAAGCTCATACATTGTACGTTGTTGTTGTTCCGTTTTGTATTTTTAAATCATATTGGCCGTCTGACACTAAATTATGAGGACACCGATTTAATATATATATATATATATATTATATGAAGTGACATTTGTATGTGTGTTCGTGTTCCAGCTGTACCACGCGGTGGTGGAGGGCAGCGGCATCGAGCAGACGAAGGCGCTGCAGCGGTCGCACATCGCGCGCGCCTGCCACGTGCTCGAGCGGTTCCCGTACTGCGACGCGCGCACCGCGCTCACCAACATCA